>WURT03157510.1:0-10811 GCA_009936505.3 Holothuria glaberrima | reverse complement strand
GTCTTACAAACGTTTGTACCTATGTTCTCTATACTCTTTTGTTATGTTTAATTGCTATGTTTAATACAAAGTTGAAACTTATCTTTTTGAGGTTTTTGCTTTTCGTTGAGCATAATTGCTTTGGGAAGTAAGTAAGAACATTACCTGGTTTCATTTGTAATACTTTTTGTCGTGTTATTGTGCACTGGTGAAGCGCGACTGAGCATATTAATGGTAGTCCGCTATATAAGTATTGTAATGTAATGTAATTTCATACTTGGAAGCTATGACCTAGCATCAATAATTAAGTTTACTTGCCCGTCCAGGACGAAGAAGAAGAAGAAGAAGAAAAAGAAGGAGGAGGAGGATGAGGATGAGGAGGAGGAGGAGGAGGAGGAGGAAGAGGATGATGATGATGATGATAATAATAATAATAATATTATGCTTGTTAGGCCTACTCATTTGTTGAACTCATGCAAAGGAACTCCTTGGTTTACCTTCAATATTCAATGTTTGTATACGGAAACATGAAAGACACTTGTGAGAAAAATAAGAGGAGTTTTTTTAAGATTTAGGTAACTTTTGAAAATAAATTTGGGGCGACTGCCATCTCCCTTTGAGGACAGACATTCATGATGCAGTTATAGAATCTAACTCAAAGGAAATTAATAAATTAGAGAGCGTCTCGAAGAAATTTACGAGTATTTGGAATTTCCGTATCAGACGTTTCAGAGGGAGAAAACTTTGTGGAAGTTATCAAGAATCAGGTAGGTATTACCGAAGGACTTGTCTGAGAATATTAGGTGTCCCTGAAGGTTACGGAGCTTTTTGAGCGTGGGACGTGGCTTAGATTAATAGCGGTGGAAGATGGATGAATGCAACAGGCAGATCCTACGTATTCGAGGGGTAATGATGGGAACTTCCATAATTTACAAATCTTTGTGTTTCATCTTGGGTGAGTTAGTGGTTGCATTTGCGAATGCTTGACTCATCCGGCATGGCATGACAACCCCAGCCCCTAATGTTAGACCCATGCATGCATGCTGACCTAGAGCTCTAATTAACTTGTCTTTTCACCGAGGTATTACTCGTCCTTTTGACTGGTTTTGTCGCCTGGTTTCAGTGCTACCACGGCAACACTCTATAAAAACGTTTACGTCTCCCTTTTTCTTATGTTTTTTCTTATTTCAGTATTATTGTACGTTTTGGACTTTTATATCCACCATCCTTACATATTCATTAATACATACTCGCACTTGCTAGCAGGTTTTTGTCATTGTGCGTCATAAATTCTATTTTTGATCTCTTGCTTGAAATGTCTGAATATGTACGGGCGTGTTTTACTATATTTACTTTTTTAATTTTTTTGTTTTTAATTGCACTAGTAAGAATTCGTTATACACTATTTATATGGATATTATTATTATTATTAATGTTTTGTACAAACTGAAAAAATGAAGAAGACAAAAAAAAAATTAAAGATTGCATCTTAAAATGACCGCCATTCTCAAATTTTATCATAAATTTGCAACCAAATAAACTTAAAAAGGGAATAAAGTGTCCAAATACATGTTTTAGGGCAAAATCATCATTCTTGTATTTTGAAATTCATACATATCTAAAAGCAAGATGAACTCCTTTCAAAATGACCTCCATTTGCAATTTCCATCATGATGGCACATTGAGTTCAAGAGGCCTATCGTTTTCGCGTAGGTCAAAGGTCATTTTAGGTCGTTGACAGTTTAATTATGCAGAACTTGTAGTAAACATGATAAATAAAGACGGTTAACCTTGAGAAATTTCACACTAATTAGCATGTATACAGTCCATATTGATTTTTTTGAAGGTCAAGGTTATTTACCCAGCCATAGAAAGAATATGAATTTAATATGTACATTTTTCTTTCATGGTTCTAGTAGAAGCGATTCCAAATTTTTAGTTGGAATCAAAAGTTACACCCTGTGGCTATGTTAACAACAACGCTTATTCTAGTTTGAACATTTTCACGTATTTAACGACTGTAAGTATGAGTAATTCCATGCATACTCAAGGGTAATACTCGAGGGTAGCCTTCAAGTTTATACTCATACTATCATACTCACACAAGTCAACGTACAACTACACTTTGACCAGACTAATGTCAATTGTTTGACTTAGTATCTAATTAAGCACAGCTTAGAAAAAAATGTGATCAAAGTTCAATATTAATGAAAAAGGCAAACTCTTTGTGATTGGTTATCACTGACTTCATAGAAGCTAATGAGATAATCCATTGTTTATAGTCGAGGTCTGAGATAATCCACTGTTTAAATTCGAGGTCTGATAAGCCCCATGCTTAAAGATGACTTTCATGGACCCCTTCAGTAAAATGATACCGTATGTACAGAGTACTACTCAGATTATCAGCAGAAATGCTTCACAATACTTACGCTGTTTTCTTTCAAACGTTTGGAGTCATCTGTTTTCGATAACTTATAAAATCATATGCATGATAACAGTTAAAAAAGTATCGGCTTGTACTGAAAACTTGATCGGGGAAGTTTGTACATGGGTTTTTCTATAGTAATTTATATCGAATGGACTCGGAGTATCTCTTATTTTCCAAGTGTTTATAGACAATTGTATACACCGCTCAGCTAACATGGCCTCATATGCTAGTGAAGTAACTTCACAAAGATGTTTAAGGTCGGATCACCTCAGATGCATTGACAATTGGTTCAGTGCTAACTTTTACAGATTTGGAACATTCGTTTATCGTCAAAAGTACAAGTTTTTAATTTCGTCTATCCTTCTCAATCTCATTTTATCTTCCGGTCTTTTATTTCTGGAGGTCAACGACGACTTAGAGTACCTGTTCACACCGCTTGGTACCCCAGGCATTGCAGATAAAGCTGTCATGGAATCAAAATTCCTTGTAGGAGACGAAGGAGTTGATTTCTTACCAGATAGAATCTTATCATCTTACCTTAAACATGGTGAAATCATTTTACTTCCGGTGAATGGAACGAATATCTTACAAAAAGAAATAATAAAAGCAGTATTATCCCTTGACAGAGTTTTAAGAACGTTCGAGTTTGAAGTTCTTCTGGATGGAAATCTAACTAGAGTGACATATGAAGACTTGTGCATGA
This sequence comes from Holothuria glaberrima, assembly GCA_009936505.3. NCBI lineage: Eukaryota > Metazoa > Echinodermata > Holothuroidea > Aspidochirotida > Holothuriidae > Holothuria > Holothuria glaberrima. The sequence goes on along the minus strand of WURT03157510.1, from coordinate 7,701 downwards.
AGTGGCTTGGTCAGTGTATAGACAATCCTTTACTAGCCCTTTACAGGGAACAGTTAGATCTCTTTGACTCTATCCCCCTTACATACCCATCAGTATCCACCTTGGATGGTCGTGAGGTTTTCTTGGCACATCAGTTGATGGGTGTTCAAGCCCCCAATAGAGCCCATTTTGAAAATAGCAAAAATGAAGCTCATCCACAGAAGGCTAACATAAACGCGGCGGCTGGTATCTATTTGCATTACTTCTTGCAGACAGGTTCGAAAGAAATGGAAGAGGTTGCTTTGAAATGGGAAGAGGAAGCTGAACAACATTTACGTCAGATGCAAACAAGTTCTGTCCATTTCGAAATATACTTTGCGTTTTCTTACAGCCTTGCTCAAGAAGTACAAAAAGCAAGTAGAAGAGTCGTACCTCGCTTTGTTGCTACCTTTTGTATGCTTTCTCTCTTTGCCGTTCTATCCATGGTAACATCAGATTGGGTAACAAGTAGACCAGTGCTAGCACTACTTGGCGTTGTTTCAGCTGGTTTTGCCATTACATCTGCAGTTGGTATGCTAGCTTTCTGTAGTGTCCAGTTCAACGAAATAGTCGCTATGATGCCGTTCCTTGTAATTGGTGAGTACCGTACTGAAGAACGAGACAGACAAGGTTAAGACGGCGAGTGTCTGGAACACATATAGGATTGTTACTATCATCATTCATCTAAAGTGGTTGAAAGTGATAACTGTTGGTATTCACGCATTAGTTTCCACAGTTATATGGGGATGACAAGATTATATTAATCACAATAAATTACGAGACAGTTACACCCATATGTTAACTACAATACAGAAATTCTTTGTAAAGCCAATGCAAACAATACATTAAACACAAATTGGTACTAATCATTTCATGAATAGTTAGACCTGTGTACACTATCATTCGTAGGCGTAGGAAGCGGGGGCTGGGGCTAAGGACCCCTCAGTAAAAAATATGGTGGGGCAGAACTATGCTTCCGCCCCCTAGATCCAAGGAAGAAAACCCCTTATTTGTCTCTTCTGTAAAAAATGTAAAAAAATTGCAGTAATTTATTTGTCCAAATGATGCACCAAATTGCATCTGAGGACCCTCCCTTTAGGCCCCTCCCTCAGGAAGGCGATCCGAAGCAAGGTTTATCCCCCAGTCTCGAACAGCTTTCTAGGCCTATGTAACGCAGTGTCGCTTTAAAGATTGTTCCATTTAGAGCCCTCCTGCATGTGAATCATATATGGGATGTTATGAAATAATAACACATTCCAGTTAATGTATCACCCAATATTGATTGAGCGCGAAAACTCCCAAACAATTAAATCCTCATGTTTTTGTAGCTGGAAGTGTTACGGGAGTATAAACTGATACAAAAACTCACTCTGACCAGAAATCATAGCTTCATCAGCAAACGATTACCTTAAAAGAGCTGCCTGTTGCTTCCCCCAAAATTTATTTATGATTATCCCATATTCAACCAATAACATCTCTCTGGTTGGTTAATGAGCTTAGGTGTAGATCACCCAGTGCAGGCAGCTCGCCATACATTGGTGTGCGGATATGAATTTTATAACAATTTAAAAACAATACAGACCATTATAGCTTTGTCCACTAAACGGGTGTTTTTTTAATTTAAAGTGGAGGGAAAGCTTAATATAAACTTAGATAAATTGTTACCGTCTAGGGTGAGATTTGCTGCCCTTTAAATTAATGAGTAGGTAGGTCCCATGTAAGTCGGATTTTGCAACTCCCCTGAAGACGACAGAAAAACTTACAGTGATTACTCAAATGCACATTGGACAGTAGTTCTTGCAAACGAACTCGAATTGAATAGCCTGGATGATTAACAGAGCATGGAACGATAGTAAATGATTAAATGGCGAAACTTCTGTATTATGCAAACTGGAGGATGATCCCCTAGAAGAAATAAATATGAAGAAATAAATAAAAAAAAATAATAAATGAATAAATAAATAAAATACAAAATAAAAAATATAAAAAAGGGAAAGGGATGCTTTGATGCAACCTATAAAGCTAGAAAGAGCTTTCCGGTAAGATGGGATGCATTGTTACAAACAATTTTGTAATTCTTCTCCCAGATAACCTAGATGGTAGACGGAGTCGCCTGGCAGTAGCGTTTGAATACAGCTTCTCTATGCAACATGGTAGGATTAAAGTACCGGGCTTGCCATCACACCTTGTACTTGAGGTTCTATTGTGGAGATACTGTTATTCCCAATAAAAGTCTATATCCATAGGGCAGGAACTAGCAGGGATGGGAGGAGGTGGCTTGTACCAGAATGTATCTCTGTTGAACAGTATGCCATCAAAATTACATACCTCACGTCTGTAGTAGGTATGTCGTGTAAGCAGTGGTAGAGCTAGGAAATTCGGTCAGAGGGGTGAAAATAACATATAGGGGCGCTTCGAAATAGGCAGATACCCTATGCCTCAACAGGATGTAAATCGTTGCTTTTCAACCTTTTCTTTCAGATTTCCCCACCTAGTGGAAAACTGCTTTCCCATTCCTCCTCCCCTAATATTTCTATCAAAACACGTGTCCATTTTCAGTCCCTTTCTTTCACATTCTAGTATAAAGGCAACTATTTTAATGCACTTAATGGTCATGTTTTGTCAGGTTAAGATTCAAGATTTTACGTAAAAACGGAATTAATTTGTGAGAAAAAGATTAAATCTGCTAGAGCGAAAGGTAAAAAACCTAAGGGGGCAAAATTTGGGAGATTTATCGCTGCTAGATGTACAATTATGGCATCTGGAAATCAAGATAACTGAACACAAGGAACCCTACGTTATCATGAAATCATATATCATTATATGACCTCCTTGCAACAGCCAATAATTAAGTGCATTGTTAAAAATGACCAAGACGGAAGGTCTGCCTAGCTCTCTAGAGAACCCTCTTCATAAAAAATGAAAATGAACTTTATTAGATGTGATTTCCTGGTAGTTAAGAATAAAAAAGAAGCATTTTCATGGCACTACTTCACAGTGTCCAGATAACCATTCTGCATTTACCAGTTTACCATGTTTATGAAGTAAGCGAGCCGATTATCATGCCCATGTACCTTTGAAAATGGTCACTTGCAGAAAAGCAAAAAGGAAGCTGTTCATCAGATTTAGTCTACCACTTAAAGCCATTCCCATTCTATTTTATTTTAACCATAAGGCTCTTGTAAATGCTTTGTACAACATTTTGTGGGAGATTTTGGGGATCTACATAGACTATTTTTATTGTTCATGTTGAAAATTATCGCGGACGGGAGCAGGACTGTTTTTACAGCAGTTATTTTAGTGCTCTTCCCAACATCTTTCTTGGGATTGCGAGAGTGAATTAAAGGTTACTCTGTGTTTTTTGTAAGCTTATTATCACGCATGGTTGGGAAACAATGACCTGAGCTAAGCCCAACCATTCATTATTGCGTATACAACGTGTAGATAAGTTTGGGCTAAACCTACCTCCTAAATCACAAAAGATAAACCTTCTCATTAGAATATAATACAGATAATAGCCGATGTTTGGGCGTTTTAATATCTAGGCCTAAAATAACACTATTAAATCATGTTGTTTGGAAGCAATGCCCATCATGGTGTGGGGGGGGGGGACGCCCCTGACTATATGGAAGCTCCATCACTGCGTGAAATTAGGTAAGTCAAAATAATGATGACAGCTAGCTGGCAGCTTTGAAATGAAAGTTCAAGTTTTGTCATATATTGTATGAAGTGTGAGCTTTCTTTTGACATTCAGGTTGGTTTTACTACTGTTCATCTGTGACATTTTTTTAAAAGTATTTTAGTGAAAATACTACATCCGCCTAAAATGCACCTTGCCTCAAACACCGGCTAACGTTAAAAGGAAGTCCTACGTCTTTTAATTGGAATTTCTGCATCAAGCATCAAATACTGACCCAGTTTTTTCCATCATACTTAAAATAGAATGGGTACAGAACATGAGGTTACCACTTACACGTTATGCTATAGGAATGTTGCCATGAGTGATTCTGACGTCACCCGTACATAATGACCGTCGTGTACTCCATTTCTACAACGTCTTAAATTCCTAGCGTGTTTTAGTTTCTAGAATAAATTACTCTCGATACTACACTTTGATCTATTAAAAAGTGCAGATTGTTATGTGAACCTACATTACAAATTTAATTATAAGTAATTAAATTGCCCAGTTCTTCCATAAAATCCGTGATTTATGAGAGCCAACATATTTTCCTTCCATCTGTAAGTATTATATCGTTTATAAATTTGTTGATAATAAACTGCAGTTATGTGAAACATTCATGTCTTTCTTTTCAGGTGTTGGAGTAGATGATATGTTTATTATGGTTTCAGCTTGGCGTCAAAGGAGTTTATACGTTCCTGTGGAGGAGAAAATGGGAAGAACTTATTCTGAGGCAGCGGTATCAATAACAATCACAAATCTTACAGATATCATCGCGTTTCTCGTCGGTTCTACTACACCTATACCAGCTGTTCGTATTTTCTGCATCTATGCCGGTGTTGCAATGTTTTTTGCTTACCTATACCAAGTCGCATTTTTTGGGGCATGCATGGCTTTCATTGGCGATAGAGAAAAGGAAAATCGACATTGCATAACTTTCCAAAAAGTTAAACCAAAGAATGCCTCACGAAACAAGTTCTATAAGATGTTTTGTGCCGGTGGAGTACCTCAGAAAAAACCAATTGCCGGACACCATAGGGAAGAAAATGTGACGCACCCCGTCTTAACATTTTTCCGTGACTACTATGGCCCTCTTTTTGCAAAGGTACAGACAAAATTGCTTGCTTTGCTGTTGTTAGCAGTGTGTGTGCTAGGGTCTGTTATTGGCTGTATGAATGTTACTGAGGGTCTTCGACTTCATAATCTTGCCCCTGATTTATCAGCCCCATGGAAATATTATAACATTCGTGACCAATATCTATCAAGCTTTTGTTCACCCATTAGTGTAGCATTCACTACAGAATTAGAATATTGGGACGAATCAACACAGTTGCGAATTGAAAACATGACACAGCATTTGGAAAAGTCTTTTTATTCCTTTGGACGGTTGTATACATCTTCATGGATTCGATCCTATCTCTGGTATTTGAACAAAACAGGTAGATTTGATAAAGGAATGTCCAATAAGACAGAATTCTTGCATATACTCAAATATGAATTTCTTCAAGACTTTAGGTTTAGCCACTTCACGTTAGATATTGCATTTATCGAAAACAAACAGAATGAAGTAATTGGTATAGAAGCCTCCAGAATAGTGTTACCAACCCAAGGTGCCAACGATGCTATTGGTGAGAAGTCTCTAATGCTGGATTTTCGAGCCAGGACGAAGGCAGCTGACATGAACGCGACTGTTTTTACGCCCATGTTTTTAGTTTATGATTCTTACGTGGGTCTTATTGCGTACACCCTGCAAACTGTTTCCATTGCATTAATGAGTATGTTTGTTGTCGCTATAGTAATGATTCCGCATCCCATTTGCGCTGTGTCGGTGACACTATGTGCGGTGTCCATTGATGCAGCAGTGTTAGGTTACATGTCACTTTGGGGTGTGTCCCTTGATATTGTTTCAGTGATAAACATACTTCTTTGCATTGGATTTAGTGTCGACTTCTCTGCTCATATAACGTATGCGTACGTATCATCTTCACACAAAGATCCTACGCAGCGTGCCGTGGAGGCAGTGCGTAATCTTGGTACGCCAATTTTCTTGAGTGCACTCTCTTCAATGATTGCCATAGCTCCTTTATCTACTGCAAGTGTTTACATCTTCCGCACATTCTTTAAAACACTTTTTCTGGTAATGGCAATCGGGGCTTTACACGGACTTCTTTTTTTACCTGTCATTCTCTCCCTGGTGGGATGTTTAATTCCTACCCAGGACAGAACAAAAGCCGAGAAAAATGTCTATGCATCCATATCAAAAGTAGACACCAAATCAATGAACCCTGAAGAAATCGAGATCATAGACAGTATTGTCACATCCGTGTAATGCCTACTTGCTAGCAACTTGGAAGTCGAAATATATGATAACGTTACCTGAAATATGTATTTTCTCTTACATATATTTTGAAGTATTATAATGTTGTGTTGGAGCAAAATGTAGTTACCATCTTCAGCTTTCAGCTTCCTAGTTTAATAGGAAATATTTACAAAAGTACATACTACATGGGGAACCAGTGTACGATTTCCCTGGTATCGCATCGCGAAATGCGATTCAAAATGAAGGAACTGCGAGACATTTTAAGGACTGCGTCGCACATTGTGCGATGCAAAATTCTAGTCCGATGTGGGATCACATTCACAGAACTCAATCCTGGTGATCAGAATCACCAGAAATAGTAGGCTTTTATTACACTAAAAACTTTAAAAAGTTCAGTCGGAAGATCTTCAAACGATGTCAAATTTTATTTTGATCCATTTATAAATGTGAATAGTGACATTTACAGCCTAGTGCACTGTAGTTTAATCAAATTTGGCGCCTATTCCGTTATATAGGATGTCAATGCGGATGCGGATGTGTCACTTGTGGCTGTATTTTTCATTTCTAAAAGATTCCAATTTATTAACCACCTCGATTTGATAATTCATTGTTTTCTTGATCACAACAGCATCCTCGGGTTAAATTTTTCGAAGCACGACAAGAGTTGGAGCACTGTATGGCAGACTGGCATTATGCATTGGCCAAGTGGCTAACACAACACTCAGTCACGGTGATTAATAGATGGCAAACTTGTAAGAGGACTATAAGGGGATAATACAAAAAATACTGAGATAATAAAAAAAACACCGAGAAATGAATGCAAACATGCAAACATATGAGTGGAATAAAGCTCGAATTGATAAATACACAATAGTTATTTCACTTTCATTACTACATCATTACCTGACCCATTTCTTTTTTTTTTTTAAGAATTACAAAAGTGTTGCTCAATATTAGAGAACTGCTATGCAAAAAAAAAAAAAAAAAAACGCACAGCAATTCTTGCTATTCAATTTTTTGGAGGAAATCGAACGCTGGTCACAACTCAGATACCTTACTAAGCCATATTGTCCTTTACACATAGTAAACACAAGTGGGTCCTCGGCTACAAAGGAGTGTGGCATTCTTGGGCGATGGTACATTTATTTACTATAACCCTAAAATTTTCATTGCTATGCTTTGATTATAAACGTTAATGCCTGAATCGTGCACGTGCTCAATACGCAAATAGACTTTGACCCTCTGAAGTTAAGCAGACGTACTCTAATCTCTGTGGTTGGCTACAAGATCTATTTCAGTTAAAAGACTTCCAGACGATCTAAGGACAAGGTTCCCTTCTTAGTAGGCTAAGGCTATAGAGACTTATATGGATTCCGTGTGTTACAATGAGCGTAGACGGACATTAGAATTGCATAAAGCAACGTGCGCTCGATCATCATAATACTTTACCTCTGGCCATATGGGGAAGCGTTTTACAAGGAAAGCGGAGGATCACGGTGCCATTACATTATCCTTAATTAGCAAATAATCTTGATATAAATTATGCTCAGAAGGACGAGATTTGTCAGCCCCGAAATCTATTACTTACTCCTTCTCCTCCTCCTTACTTACTTCTTCTTCTTCTTCTTCTTCTTCTTCTTCTTCTTCTTCTTCTTCTTCTTCTTCTTCTTCTTCTTCTTCTTCT
>WURT03157499.1:0-10812 GCA_009936505.3 Holothuria glaberrima | reverse complement strand
AAACCTCTGGTTTGGACCAGACTAGAAAAGCTTTAGCTTCATCTGGTTCCGTTTTTTCTTTTGTTACTTACGGTAATAATTATTTGTTTGCATTTCATTTTGTATAAATAATTGTATGTTTGCAATTGAAAAATAAAACCAAACCAAACCAAAGAATGCGCAAATTGATCAAAATCTAACAGTAAAGTTTAGTCTTCAACAACTTTTGCTCATTTGCACACAGCGGTAGTTTTGCATTATTGCTAGCATCTCTTCGCTTCGTGGAAATAAACAGTCGTTTTGAGTTTTGAAACAGTGAGTCCTACTTGAAGGTCGGCAACTAGTTAGGCATCAAAGAGTTGTTCAATGGAAACCTTTTTTAGATTAGCAGAGTGAGTGAGAATGAGGTAAGTCAAAGCTGGCTGAGAGAATTAAATGCTCTTGAATCAAATGAGCATTTATTAAAGGGATTTTCTCCTCACGATTAACTGGATCTAATATGGTTAGCATAGATTTAAGTTCGGTCAGAACTCCTTCCCATAACACCTCCCTGGTTAACCAAAGGAGCCAATTGCAGTGTGAAAATTTCTTATCAGTATTTTCGGCGGGTGACTATAGTTTGTAAAAGGCATTGGCCAGCCCAAATAGGTATTAATTACATTATTGGCTTTGACGTTTGCACCAGGTCAAAGTCATGCAATTGCACTATATGAGGTTCTGGAAGAAAACACTCTAATGATAGCAATCACACGGTCAGCTTACACCGGAGCATTTCAATTGCTTATATGAATTTCAAAGTCACTTAAGGCTTCGACTTTTATGAGAGATTCCCCAGGGTTAAATCTATTTGACAGAAACCGTTTGAAACCATTCAGGTTCCAAATGGTTAAGAATTTGTTTTGGTCAATTTTCCATTCAACACCATTTATAACCATATGAAACTAGTAATAAAACCAGTTGAGATTACCATTTGCATTTTTACTGCCAGTTGGCACCATTCATAACCACTTAAACACCACTTGAAACCATTCGAGACCATTCGTGACCATTCGAGTAGATGTGTATTGGGCAAATGGTCTGAATGAAATACGTTAACCCTGGATCTCTTTTCCTTTTTCTTTAACCTCGGTAGTTCGTGAATAGACCGTCCAACTGAATTTGGGCTCAAACATTTTGGGTGTTCTAATTTGAGAGATGAGTTTTTGTCACACTTTAAAATCGGCACAGCCGTTTAGGAATAAGTTTTGAAACATGTATGCGTTTTAACATCCATGTGACTGTAGTTTCTATGTGATATTGAAGATAGCTTCTCTGGGAATTGATTAATTACACACAATTCATGAACATTTTCGATAAAACTCTTTCTGCTAGACTAAAAGCAAAACCCAATTTCTATTTCATTTAACACTTTACTTTTATTTGACCTTTACTTTGGGGCTTACCAAACAGAAAACTTTACAGTAGGTTTATTATGCAACAGTCTACATGTAAGCGGTACAAATGTTTATGAGGACTTTTTGATATTCCACTGAGTTAAAGATATGTCATTGAATTTTAAGTGTCTTTTGATTCTCTCGATTCCCAAGCTATGAGCTTGCTTGTGTTGAATACTTCCATTCTACTAGTGAAGGCTTCATTTAAATTGAAAATTCATGACAACAGAAAATTTCCTAGCATATATCCAAATGAACGAACAAGATATGAACGCAAGATATATTACTAGGGGGGAAATAAGAGGTTGGAGCTATAGTCTTTATAAAGCACTAACGTAAGACTCCATGCAATATGCACCATTGAATGATTACCTACAGAGCTTTGCGATGTACTCGATCATACTACTTAAATAATGCCATCATAGCTCATAGTTGAAATACGTGAAACAAGGAATGGGTAATCAGGTCGGTAGCCAGACAAGGTACTGGAAGGTGGTGAGGTAGTAAATGTTTTCCAGTAGACAAGATGTTTAACAATAGGTTAACACAATGGCAACTTGAAATTTTATTGGGGATAAAATTTTGAGGAGGCTTCACACCTTCCTTCCCCATCCCAACTTAGCTACCGTCTTGGAGATGATCATTGCAAAACCGAACAAACACATTACGTACACGGTTTATAACCTATTTGCGTCATAAAAATGCAAAGTATTAAAAACTGTTGTGCTTTTTACGTACATGGTAACGGAAAGACGATAAAGTGTAAATAGAAGTCTTCACGTCATAAAGCAATTGCTCTGCATCACATTGGTGGCGACGCTATCACTAACTTTCAGTCTCAGTGAATGCACGGAATGCTGACAAATGCGTAATTCATCAGGAGTAAGCAATTGGATTTTAAGGGATCGCGGGGTGTAAAGTGTAGACTGCTCCATAGATAAAACAAGTTCACATCGTAAGATAATGGCTAAGCTCAAAGAGGCGTGTGTGAATACAAACCTCGTGTGTCGCACTGTTTGCTTGTAGCAACTTGACAGGGAATCGTGGCTTCAGTGAGGAACTATTTTGCGTTGAACATTTTCCGTGTATAGATGACCAACCACAAAGGTTGGTAATAATGTGTCACTTACCAACAGTGAGTCGAAGGGACTTTGGAAAAAGTATAAAAATGTGTCAAACCTGCCACTGCCTGTTGCACCTTGACACAGACCTTATCTAACCCTAAACGAGAGAGTGATTTCAGAAGGACTGGGAGATCGTTTTAAAACAGTTTCAATATTTCGTAACCAGCGCTCTTTCATGGAATATTCTAGAATATTACACTGACCACAAACATAACTCTATAAGTTGGTTAAAAAAAAGAAAATTTGCGAAGTGCATTAAAATGACCTCCCATACTAGCACGCCATAAATTTGTTTCAGACTGTCAAAACAACCAGTACGACAGTATTTTCTGCCAGTGTGTTTTAGGTTGTCCTCCTAAAATTTTTCATGTATGATAGACAATTAAAAATAAGGCAGTACGGTAGCTTTCTTTTCAAGAAATAAGGTTCTCAAAAAGGAAAAAATTGGTTATTTGTTGCACAAAGGTAATTTATTTACCCAAACTATCAAAATTCAAATGATGCAACATCCGTTACTCTTGTAATGCGTAATATTTTGAGGAGATAAAGCTATTACCGCATCGATCGTGACGCGACGCAACGCATTCTTTGTGGACGGCTCCATTGATTTACGTGTAAAGTGATAAATTGACGTAACGTAGACGGATCGTGACGTGACGCAACGCAGCCTGTGAAGACAGGCCTTAACGCTGTAATTTTGTTTTAGAGATAACTTTACTTTTCAAACAAATAACAATCAGGCTCTGCACTACCCAGTCTTTCAAATTGTAACAAAATTTGTCTGCTACGAAAACAAGTCCACATTAATAATATATATATATATATATATATATGATTTCCCAGAATAGGGGGAAACCAGGGGAGGTCCACTTCTCCCCATTCCTGTCGTGAAGCCTGTGCTCGTCCGTAATCAAGCCTGTGTAAAGCAACCATGGAAGAGTGATTTCAAGGTAAGAATGCAGAAAATTCGTTACATAAAACAAATAAAATAGGCAGCATCCACATTCAGTTATAAAGATACCACAAGCTAACCTACAGAACTATTCAGGTCAAAAGAATTTGGTCAAAGAGGATAGTGGTAAGGACACCTTTTAATCACTGCAGTTCAATGGTAGCACCACTTTATTCATGAAAAGGATTTAGTGATCATTTTGATGTACTATTTTTACACCACCATTATACTGAATTCTACCACCTCTAGCCATCCGTTATTAAGAATCTACATTCTGATTGGTTAAACACTGACCTGTTATTCTGCAACACACGGTCAGTAAAAGTAAAGACTGATAAAAATGAAGTTTTCACACATGTTCGGTGGTAGAATAGGAATAAACCACATTTGTCGGACTATTATTGTCTCATAAACCGTCTCGACTCCAAATTTCGCCTTGTCAAATTTGGAGTCTCGACGGTTTATTCACCAATAATAGTCCGCCAAATGCAATTTATTCCTTAAATACATGATAGTGGTGTATATATTTAAAGGTACACCGTAGGCATTTTACCATTTTTTCATTTCTTTTTTTTTGGGGGGGGGTTCTTATTGTTTGATTTTTCTATCTTTCTTGTTCTCTTTTTTTTTATTAATTTTGTTTTTGGTTTTCTCAGGGACGTGCCCTGAGAAACCTCCAATACGGGTGCAAAAATGTGTACGATACATTTTGTGCAATAAACAATATAGTTTACATCATTTTCACAGGCAGTGAAAATAAGAAGTCATTGTTATGTAATTTAGTAATCCATTTCTTTCACCTACTGTATGTTATATAAGTGTTGAACCACAAACTCAAGGTATGATTGATCAATGACCCTCTCTTTGTCTCACGTTAAGCAATAGCATGTTCAGTCGTGTAACAAGCACTAACCAAAATTGGTAATGATTAGTTCGAACCATAACCAAATAACTTCAAAATTTATTTACATGATAAAAGCTCACAAACCTAGTGCTTGAAGACGCATTTGGTCTTCCAAAAGGTAAAAATATAACTACTCTTGCATCTTCCACAATCATGTTTCTTTATCAAACCGAATTAATTGTTAAATCCGTTAGTTTTGCCAAAGCATAACACTTAGAGTCATCACCAAGGCTTTCAAGAAATAGTGAACTATATACGATTAAATAACAAACAGACATTAAAGAAGACTGCATGACCATATTTTTATTTCAGTTCATCATAACTAACTTTCATAGTGTTTTGATTTCTTTTTGCTGGCTGTATTTGACTAGATGACTGTTTATTGAGGCCCCTGCTTCCAAGCTAACATTGAATAGACGGAATAGATTTCCTTTAACTGGACCTACTTACCTACGTAATGTTGTTGATAATCATGTAAAGAATGAACCATAATGGGCATTATTAAAGAGATTAAGTGTAGCAAAAGAGGTGTTTCAACTGCCAAGTAAAACTCATCGATAGCACCGTAAAAGCCCTGCAAAAGTGTACTACTACTCAATTGATAGGATTACAGTCAAATTTAAGCTATATTAGTGTTAAAATGCAGAAATAGACAAACCAAAAACGTTCCAGTGGGCACTGATGAATATTTTTTTTCAAAAGTCGCAAATCAAGAAGCACATACTGTTCAAATATTATTGTATAATACAATATTACCTAAAAAGCCTACATTGGAATGGGACCAACTGCACCACGTAAGAAACTATTCCTCCTGTTGTACACTTTTACTGCGTATGGCCCTTATCTTACTTGACCAGGGCTAAACCAAAAAGTGAGAACAAGAGGTTATTCAGCACCCACTGCACAAGCAGTCTTTTAAATTCTAACGTATTCATAAAATTTCCCATCCTAGCCTAAGGGAACTATTGGAGATGATCCCCTTAAACGTGGAGCAATTCTTATGTACAGTTTGTGTGTTGTGACAGGTGGTGACTATATTTCATTTTCACTACGTTAATGTAAACCTGATTGTCCTGAGCTTTTGTGAAGGATGATGTTTATGTTATAGGATTCTTTGTAACATATGTATTATTTAGTTATATACATGGAACATAGCCTGCACAGTAGTGTCTTGGTCTGTATAAGACCCTCCCCCACAGCTCACATCCGTCATTACAGGTTTAAACATCGTCTAGGCAACACCTCTCCACAAGACGAACCATGCACTTGCCTTCTAATCTTAAATTTGTTCATTTATTTCTGTATTTGTGCTGGACTTCCAAGAGTGCCTTGAGCCAAGAATTGGTAAGTTATAAAATATTTTAAAAAATTTACGATTTGATAATGCTAGTTGTTCGGGGTTCTAAATTCACGTACAAGAATTTCAACGATTTTAAGAAAATCGGATGTGATATGTCACACAAAGCCTATAATATCCCAAAATCTCATACAAAGTACTAGGACTATGAAGTTTACCACATTTCCTACTAAAAGCTGCAATAAAAGTTCTACCTTGTCATACTGTAACTGATGGATGGACGACATCGTGTAAGTTGTAATGATCTTGCATCCCATCAAATAGAAGATCAACTGAAGCGTTTTGTTGTACCGACGTAGTATTATATTATCCATCTGGGTTTATTTTCTACAAATTATAGTCCATTTAAGCAAACCAAGGAAATACGATATTACATGTTCACATATTTCAAAGTAACCTCACCAGAGAGCATATTGTATTAAGTATGTCTCTTTGCAATGTACATTGATGTGTAATTAATAGTTGGTAAACAGTAGTGGTTTATCATTTATTCCTTAATCAGGCCGTTTTCTATACTTTTCATATCGTGTTTATCTGAGACTAAGGTAGGAGCTCATTTATATCTGTGATCTTGGATATGAACGTCAGGATCATGGAGCTTATACTGATTGTGTTTTCATATTCAGAGACACCTGCAACAAATAATGGTATCTTGACGTTAACCATAACCACTACAGCAGAATGGTTCATTGTCAGATAAGCCTATGTACACTGTTGGGTCTTAAGCAAGTTATATTTATCGGTGAAAAGAAGTGGATCTATTATTATTATTATTCTTAACCAGTATATACCCCAGGTGTTCAAAAGTAATTCCTATCTGTATTACCACGGGATTTTACTAGAAGGAGACACATACGAAACTTTAATATTCTTTATTCTTCCTGGATCCACTTCCCCGTGAGGAGAGTTCTCATTCACTAGTGGTTATCAAATTTTAAGATGCGTTGAGAGTGGCTATTACTTTTTTTTCGAGGAGAAAGACTGTTTTCATTACAGCAATAGACGAAAGTTGCCGATTTTACGTTTAAACGTCACAGGAGGTATGCAACTTGTCAAATACCAATGACAGCTTGTAGTTGCACTTATAGTACTAGACAAGGGCATAGGAAGCGGGGGCGGGGGCGATAGCCCCAGCGAAATTTGTGGGGCGGAAGTATGCTTCACCCCTTACTTTCCAAGGACGAAAACCCCTTATTTGTATCTTCTGTAAGAAATGTCAAATATTTGCAGTATTTTACCTTAACATTTGTCCAAAATGGCGTATCAAATTACATCTAAGGACCCTCAAATATCCAGACATTTTCCAAAGGGAACCCTTATTTGTCTCTTCTGTAACAAATGTCAAATATTTCCCCTTAATTGTTTCTTCGTAAGAAATGGACAAAAATTTGGAGTAATTTAAGTAAAAAATGTCAATATCTTGCAGTAGTTTACCCTCAGAGTTGTCAAAAATGATGCACCAAATCGCATCTAGGGACCCTCAAATATCCACAAAATTTTCTCCTCACCTTTGTAAAAAATATCAAAAATCTGCAGTAGTTCATGTAAGAAATGTCAAAAAAATTTGCAGTAATTTGACTTGAAATTTGTCCAAAATGATGCACCAAATCGCATCTAAGGACCCTGTTATATCCAAAAAAAATTTCCAAAGGGTATGGGGACACTCCCTCCCCTTAGATTCCTCCCCCAGGGTGGCGATCCGAAATAAGTTTCAGACCCCTTAGTCTCGAACAGCTTCCTACGCCTGTGGTGCTAGACAGGAGAAAGAACATAGCTGTCGTTTTATCTTCTTGTAGTAGAAGCACCCCGAATTAGCTAGAAACAGTGTTAGCAGCTTTGAAATTCGAACCAAATAATGAATGATACAAAGTTTTAATCTTTATTTGTCATTTCAAATAAAAGAAACGGTTTTCAAAGACATTCTGATGCTTACCTGACATAATATACTTTTAATCGCTACACTTTAAATTTGCATACTAATTCTGCGTTTTCCTTCCCTCGGTTCTTTGAAAACGTTTTTTAAGTTAAGATTTCATTAATTACAAAAGTTTCGCTCAAGCTTACGTTTCAAGTTTTTCCGAGCTAAACAACACAGATTTGTATGATTTACTTCAATAGTTTGTAGAACACGTTTGCTTGTCCCAACATTTCTTCATATCATCCTCCAATTTAGTCCAAAAATGCCAGAATAAAAACCTATATGATTTATTGCAGGTGTTTACACCGAAAGACTATTTTATTGCTGAAAGAAGGGATATGTTTGAAGCGAAACGTTATCACTTTTTCTAATTGAATTAAATAAGCATAAGGAACTTTTCATTATTTCACCAATCTTCATTTCAGAATAACCATCTAAATGGGGGATCAAACGAGAGGAGTATTGGTATGTATTTCCATGAAACATTTCTTAATTTCCTATTGGTAATCTTTACTAACAGTTTTTTTACCACCAATCGTATGAGACCCTTTTCACCCACAATGTCCCTACGTCGTTGTAACGCCCTTGATTCCAACCACGATGAAAAAATCTACCTTATCTACAATTCGTTATTGTTGTGGATTTTTACTGTACCATACTTACGTGAAAAGTGAATTTAATGTAAAAAAACCCCACAATGGCAGGCGTACCTTGCCTTACTTTTTAGAGCAAGCTTACTATATTCAAGGAAAATGGTTAACATAGGTATCTTTCTTTTCAGGCTCTTCGTATTTCTTTTATCAACACACAAAATATCCGAGGGATTGTACCGAAGCTAGAACTCACTGTTCTACCAATAGTTTAAGTGGTGTATATCGTATTAAACCAGATGGTTATCCCGAGCCCTTTGAAGTTTACTGTGACCATACAGTAGGCTCTGGAGGATGGACGGTTAGTGACAACATGGTTCATTGCAGCTCAATTGGTTGAAAAATGTTAAAAGATACCGTCGAACACTTATTTTTGATCCAGCTTAATATTTTTGAAAGAATAGCTCCTCTGATACATTTTTTTTAGCATTTTGACATACAAAGCAGTAGTAGTTAGAAAAGACTGCTAGTTAAAAAAGTTAAAACCTACATTAATACTTTACCAAGCATAATGAAAAGTTCTAGACGTAAACGTAATTTGGCTGGATATCACTTTCCAGGTCATAAGTCGTCTTCAGCGTGGCTCTATTCTTTTTAACCGGACTTGGAAAGAATTCAAATTAGGATTTGGATTTCTGTCTCAAGAGTTCTGGATCGGCAACGAGAAATTATCATTTCTTACCAATCAAATCACATGCGAACTTCGCATTGACGTCACAAGTACCGATGGCCTGTCTTTCTATGTCACCTACAACAAGTTTCGTATAAGTGATGAGCACAGTGAATACAAGCTGGCCAGTGTTGGTCAGTACAATGGAACAGAAGGTATTATCAATAAGTACCATACCTGTATCTATGATTTCTGTAACGAATTAAATCTGAGCAGTAGAAACTCACGTACTTTCTGTTTCTGTTACAGATGAAATCAATCGATTTTTGTGCCCACCGAATAGGGTAAGTACATACCAACTATTGATTACGAGTTTGGTCACTGCAAGCTTATTCAAAAGAATTTATTCCAGTAGGGTGTTGCCTATAATCTACATTGTCGTGTAAGAAAAACGTAGGCCTAGGTAATCAAAAGATAGGGAAAATTGTCAAAGACTTTAGTAGGCATAGGCTACACGTCAGGAATATTCACATCTTTCAAATCTTTGCCCAGCTTTTAAAACTCAACTGAATTCTTGTTGGTTTTAGGAAGGTGAGGTTTATACCGACCTTAACTGCACACAACGATGTTACTGTACTAGCGGCCGCTTTTCTTGTGATAATACTTACTGGTGTAGCAACAATGCAGTTTGTGAAGACAGGAACAATTTGTTGCAATGTTACTGCAACGAAGGCTACATAGGAGACGGAGTCAACTGTACCATGGATATTCTTCCCACAGATTGTAAAGATGTATATGACAGAATTTCTACTGAAAGTGGTGTTTACAGAATTAATCCAACAACGTGGCAAGGAGATCCTTTTGACGTGTACTGTAACATGTCAGGTCGAGGAGGCTGGATGGTGAGAACAAACGTTTATCTATTTCACTAATCCTCTCTCAGAAAAAAAAAATTGCTAAGAATTTTCCTTTGTAGAAAATTGTGTAAGGTGTTGAGGCCATCCAATCATCCTTAGCACACTTTATGTACACTTGTGGTAACTTGCTTTATTTCCTTTCAGGTTATATATCGCATACTTGATGGATCTACTCTATTCAATCGCAACTGGACAGACTATAAAACTGGATTCGGATTTTTACATCAAGAATTCTGGATAGGCAACGATAAAGTATCATTTCTAACGAACCGAAATTCTTACGAACTTCGTCTTGACGTTACAAGTGACGCTGGTGTATCTTTCTACGTAACCTACAACAGGTTTCGTTTAGGTGATGAGTACAGTGAATACAAGCTGACCAGTGTTGGTCAATACAATGGAACAGAAGGTATTGTCAATAAATACCACACTTGTATCTGTGATTTCTGTAACGAATTAAATCTTAAAAGTGGAAAGCTCACGTACTTTCTGTTTCTGTTACAGATGAAATCAATCTATTCTTGTGCCCACCAAAGAGTGTAAGTACATACTAACTGCTGATGAGTAGTCTGGTCACATTAAGTTTCCCTAAAGCTATTCCAGGGAGGTTTGCCCATAACCTTCCTGTTGTGGAGGAAAAACTTAGACTTACTCTCTGAATGTAAAAGAGTGAAAATCTATTAGAAGACTGACTACAGTGATAACTTTCTGTTTCAAGGGACATTCTACTCTCTATAGAGTAGCATTTTCACTCATTAGAGTTAAATATAATAGATTACACTCCAAATGGAGTGGGATTTCAGTCAATTTCCACTCAATGAAAGAGGGGTCACTGTAAGCAATTTCATTCTTTTACATTAAGAAAGTACGTGTTTGAAAAAATGGGAAAACTGCAGAACTCTCAAGTAGGCATAGGCGCCACATCAGAAATATTAATGTTTAATGGGTCTTTGTCCAGCTTTTAAGGC
>WURT03157444.1:0-10812 GCA_009936505.3 Holothuria glaberrima | reverse complement strand
GCCTACATGTATAGCGGGAGCGATCATCGTTAAAATGAAAAGAGCAGAAACAGATCCTTAAAATTTGCAAAATATTTAACCAAATTGCGTCTAAGGGCCCTGAAATATTCAAAACTTTTCCAAAGAAGAAGGGGATACCCCCTCCCCTCACACCCCTCCCCTAGGATGGCGGTCCGAAACAACGTTCAGCCCCACCCAGTGAAAAAAACAGCTTACACACGCATATGAAACAACACACAAAAAGGAGCTCATTAAGCAATTGGAAATCAAAATTATTCTCTCAAAATTGTAATTTATTGTATGAAATGTTCGCACATGTAAACTTCTAAAACATAAGATACCAAAAATTGGAATGGTTAAACGCAACTTAAAATACCTAGATAGTGCCATTTCCTGCAATCTGGGAGGCATTTTTGTCAATTTTTTTCGGTACGCTCCGCACCAACTCATAGTGGCGCTCCGCTTAGATTGTGCCGGGGCATATTTCCCCTCCCCCCTTAAATACAGTCCTGGATACGCCCCTGATATTTTCAAGAGTCACTTCGCCTGGAAGGAAGAAAACCAAAACGTTAACCCCCCCCCCGGTGTTCTGCTTCCGGAAGGAGCTTCGTTCCCACAAAAGGACACTAAGTGTTAACCATGGAAGTACTACCTCGGAGGTGGTATACTTCCATGGCTTAACTTTTAACTGACTAAACTCCCTACTTGTGGACTTCTATGTCATAGGTCTGTTTTTCATGTCCCGGGCACCATCCCAGACTGGCTGAAAAGAACAGATACTACACACCCAATCATAGCCGAAAGGCCCGAAAGTCGAATGATATATTCATCCATAAGGCCAGATCTATGTCCAAACGAAATCAGCTGAGCTGGCTGATCAATCATATGAGGCTAGTTTGGGTGGCGCTGGGCATAAACTGTAAATTAAAGGTCATGTCGGTTTTATACACACAACTAACGGATCAGTAGATCAGTGGATCGAGCTTTCTATATCCAAGGTGTTTAATAGGCACAAAGAAGTGTGCATCGTCGATGGAACATCTTATACGCAAATAACAAAGGATAGCTATCATAACTTTCATTAATTTTTCAAAGTATAAGTGGAATGGTAATTATCCGTATGCCACCTTAAAAGCTTTATTGTGTTTGGATGTGCTTCGTTATCGGGGGTCATATACCTGCATTCAGACTCTCTTATCTATCCTGCATAGCGGACTTCTTACAAACATCTCCCATGCGAACTCGCCCTTATTTTAGTTCGTCTACTTCACTGATATTTCGTTATTTTATTTTGGTTATTTTAAACTATCACACCGCCATTCATTTTATGTAAATGCATTTTACTTTTGTAACATTCTATAATTAAAGAGGACATCACTGATTAGTGCTGACCAGTTTATTACGTCATAGCCACGCAAGGCTCAGTCAATCAGTAACCGGCAAAAAGAACTTCATAATTTCAATCAGGAAATTCAAATGCACGCTCCGTGAATCAGTCTAAAATATGTACGCCCTACATACTGGAACTTGTTCTAAACGAAACAGTGCAAACTTGGCTGGGCAGATAATCAAAACGTGGCTATAATTAGAATATTTAAAGAATAAAAAAACATTTGATAGGCTCCAAAACCAGGTTAGACCTACCAAACCTCCAGGGCAATCGAACTGAAGAGCGGCGCTTTTAATGATATCGATCATCGAGTTTGACTAAGATTTTTGAGAATTTTCGTTGAGACGAGAGTAAAAACAGACGTATAAGATTTATGGTAGTAAGTTTACGACAAAGCATGTGACGACGGGAAGAAATGGTGGTTTCGACTGAAGAGCAGTATCAATAATTGAACACTGAGCAATTTGATTTGTAAATGGTATCACGAATTTAGTGCTGTATCTAGCGGACGTGGTTACTAAGTGATCTTGTGACATGATTTGCTAGAATTATTTAACTGATGAAAATCTAAACAAACTCTCATCAACTAATTAGATCGACTGTCATTCGGAAGTTTATTCTGTGACAAGAATTGACAGTTTTCAAAGTAACCGCTTTGTAGTTTAGTCAATCGTACATTCCTGTATCTCAGGAGAGTAACAAGAATTGAGCAAACTGAAACCAACAATTTGATGTCAACGGATTCTTGTTCACCGTTGTAAAGAAAGTATCGTAGATTTACTTTCTAAAACTGTGAGATCATTCGACATTTCAATACGTGATGACCTTCGCTTCCTCGCTCGATAGTTACTTTCAAGCCTACCCTTCATTGTGTGAGGATAATAAGTTCAAAATTTCTTTGATATCATCATATATCAAACACAAATACGAACTGGGAAAATAGCTCATTCTCTCAAAGCATCCTAAAGAAATTTCACAATTGTCCTATTTCGTCTAGATCATTGCTTTGTTCAACAACAAGCGCAGGCCGCCATTTTGGAAGAAAGCGTAAAGCAATTGTACACAATTGAACACAATGACCAATCAAAGTATGCCAGTGAACTGGTGAAACTTCTGCTACAGGTGCAACATGTTTGAAAGCACGCAATACATGTGCATAGCTATAACATATGTAATGCAAAAACGGAACACAAGTCTTCTTACAAAATGGCGGCCTAAGCAGCATTACGTCACATGAAATGAGTATCTAGCAAAATTCTTCCTCTCGATATTTTGTTTAATGAACGAGAATTACTCATTGAGCTTACTTATAAATGCACATGCGGTAAGATTCGTATATTCCCCAAGAATCAGGCATTAACGTCTTCGGCGTTTGAATTAAGAGAGATGAAAATCGGCCTTATATGCGTTCACGGGTTGTACTCTTCGGAGATTGTGTTGTTGAAGCTGTTGTGGTCTAGTGGTTGCACTTCTGGGTAGCCCTTTATGGTGTTCATTTTCTTCCCTTGGTTTCGGCCATTTGGACATTTAAAAGAAAACTTTTCTTGCAAAAGTCCCGACCAACAAGGTCGAAGTGAGAAAACAGTTCCAGGATGAGGCTTCACGGGACAGAAGGGGAGGACGTCAGGATGGGAACGATCCAGGCCCGTAGCCAAGGGGGGCATTTGGGGGCAAGGCCCCCTGCTCCTTGGCTTACCCCCCCCCGCGTGCTCTGCAGGCATGACAGTCAAATTTTTATATTTTCCCCAGCACATCATGACAAAAGTTGCCCTAAGATTCCTAATCCCTACTGGTTATGGCGTAGTGGATCAGAACAGTGGGACGTAATGCTGCTCTCCAAGCCTGGTTACAGGCCTGGAACGATCTTTCCTCCTTATATTTTAAAATTGCTATTGCTACACCATTCGTACTCACGACCCCGTTTTATTGTGCTAGTGAAGTCTCTTACTTAGTTCCATAAAATGTTCGGATAATAATCCTTTCCACAGAAGGCCGTTTCCGGCCCGGCCCTGCCCGACTTAAAAGAATTGGTTGGAAACTGAGCCGTAAAACCTCATTTAACTATCTAACTCAAGAGAAAGAGTGAACATTTCTTTAGATCATTTCATATACTCCATTACGCGTCACAATGATGTTGCTTATTGTTGTAACTGTCACCTACCCCAAGATTTCGACAAGAGATCTTTACATTTTATGGTCAGTTTTATTACAATTACCCCTGCCTATACTCGTTGCAATGAAATGAGCGTCATCCATCTGGCGCTGTATTGAGTTTTCACAAGTAAAATTATAACTTTTATTTTGTATGACATGATTTTATTTGTGGCGATGGACATTCATTATTCCATCCTGTCATCCGTTATTTAAGTGTTTACCAGTGGTTACCATGGTTACCCTTCTAGGATACCTCATCCATCCATAACGGACAGTACTGCCTGTTGTACAATTGGATTACAACTATCTAAACATTAATGATTCATCTTCAACGCTATGCCTCTGTAGATATTGATGTGAATCGCCCATGTTGTAAGAGCTGCAACATGTTTGAAGCAGGGCCCTGAGCGTAAGAACAACCTTCAGCTATTTTTAGGGGAGGGGTAAGTGTACACTGGTATCATCCCTGACATCGTCGATACCGTTTACTCCTCTCCCGTTGTAACAATCCTGTAGTGACCGAAACTATCACCGTGTTCCTTGCAAATCGACAAAGCACAGATATTTATCCTACTTATCATGCAGTACACTGTGAGCCGATGGTATGGGGGAGTGATGTAAGGGGAGATGGTGTTGCAAGCAATGAGGTTTAGAAATCGGGATGTTCGGGCTTTAACTCCCGACAGTGTCATAGTATGACCGATACTTTATCTGAGGGCAATCTACGGTTCCCATCTAAAATGACCTTGAAGGTTAAGAAGCTCCCATTGAAAGCCAATGGAAGTAAAATTGTAACTCATAAGCCGTCAACAGTCTGCTTTCACATCACTTTCGCATAGTATGATAAAATAAGAGAGCTTGAATCAGAATTAATTCGAGCAGGGTAAGAATTCCTGGCTTCACCAAAAGGTGAAAGAACTTCAAACTATTTTCTTCGTGGGTATAATGAAGTCTTTGGGTTATTGCTAGTGTGTCTTTAATGTACGAAAGGTGGGATGAGAAGAGTATTACTTTATCATTAATGTTTGAATTATAGAGTCAAGGTCAGTGGCAGACTAGACCAAACAAAACATCATAAAAGGCACAGATCTGTCAGTTGTGCGTACGTTGACGTATACCAGCACTTAGGGGCGTCATTCCAAGGGACTTTGTTTATTTGGTTCAAAGTTTGTTTTCTGCAACGCTCACTGTGCATGGCGTTGACCTTATTACATGTACACATGTAGTCATTATAGCGAGTTTACAAAGTGTATGCTTATTCATAGTCGTAGTTAAACAATATGCATTTCCTGCCTTGATATGAAGTTACATGTTTGCAACAGCTGTGAAGAGAAGCAAGGCACAGGGAAAATGTACAATCGTCCAAAAGGTAAAGGCATTATAAAGTTCATGTAAACCTTTCTCATCATATTCTCTTCGAAATGAGCACATGTCAGTTATTGCGACATGAACCACGCAATTTCGATGAAATGGAATATCACTAGAGTAGAAGATATTTCACATAATTGGACGATATTTCTCTTAAGGAATATTTGTATTACTTAAGTAAAAATTCCAATTTTCAATCAAGAGAAATTTTGCTATACTTAAGTGAAAAAGTTTTTCATAGAAGTATAATTGCATTTTTACTTGAAAGAGTACTTCACTTTAGTGAAATTATGTTTGTAAGGAGAATGGCGATTCACCTAAGTTCAATTACAATTACCAATATAGATGAGCTTATTGACTTAGGTCAAAAAATTTTTACTTTGATACAATTGCAGTTAAGTCGTACAGACGTGTATTGATCAATGGCTTGCTGTGCATCATGCACCAATGAGAGTATTCTTACTCTGAAATTAAACCACGTAAGTACACATACGGTACTGTGAGCTATAGTATAGGCTATAATAAAGACACACTTGTCTTGCTACACGTATTTTGCGACTCAGAAGATAATTACAATGCCATGCAGTGACCTAGGCAATGAGGTCCTTGGAAGAACTAGCCGAACACTTTTCACATTGCATCCTACTTAAGTCGAATACTACACTGACCAATCATGTTGCAGAGTTAGACCATTTTCTTAAGTAATGTGTATTTCCACTTAAGTGCATTCACAGAGCAGTATACTTGAGTCAAACCAAAACCACTGAAGTGAAATATATTTAACTTAAGGAAAATAAAATGACGGGTTAATAAATTTAGCTTCAGCAAAGTACAATATCACATAACTGAAAAAAGATTCAACTTGAATCAAAGTTTTCCATCTAAGTGAAATGTATTCCAAGAAGGTGAAACATCAAACTAAATGTTAAAACACTTTGTCATATATGAACCTACTTTGTGAGTAAAATACCTTTTATTCCTTTTCTTCAAAATATTAAGTTACAACCACCTCACAATGTAATTAATTTACCGAGCTGCTGGAGGTCTTCCGCCATCAGATAATCCACAAGCAAAGGTTAATCCGTTAGGTAAAGTGTGTGTATTCAACTTCAAGTCTGGTCTAGTCTATGGGGCTACTGAAGTTTGTGTCAGTTATGTAGTCAGTACTCAAAAGTATAGTTTCTTGTTGGCTCTTTCCGATGTCTACGTAACAAGTCATGTTTGTCACTTGAGGGTAGAATTTTATTTAGGTGCGGCCAAATGTGTTATGTAAGAGCCTCGATCATTCTGGTTTCGATCAGTCGAGGAAGATTTAGTACCGAAACCTAGTGAAAATTTCTTTAAGTATCTTATATTTGTTACTTAACCGTCTTAGAGACAAGAAAATCACTATGAAAAATGATTATTTTTTGTATTTTTATTTTTGTCTTAGGGAGCATGGCTCTTGTCTTTCTCCTCTTTTTTTTTTATTCTATTTGACCTGCAATTGTAGCTCTCTTAAGAAATTGCCCTCTAGCTTACTTTAAATACAGCCACTCGTCACTCCAAAGTATATTTTTAATGTGGGAGTATCAAAATTCTTCGTTGGTGACTGCTCTTTGATTGACATCAAAGTTTGAAAATTCAAAAGATGCAGAATAGCTCACATTCCACACAATGCAGAGAGAGTGTTTGGATTACGCATTGTTGCCTTGTATGATCACTAGGACATGATCTTAAGCAATAAATTAGAGTTGTGTCTACACAAGAAGGAGCTGTACACAGTAATAGGAGGAGCTGCAAGCTGCTAAGTTGGGAGAATTGAAACTGTCTGGGATGACGAGCGTTTTCATTTTAAGTAATTATTCTGACCGTGAACAGGTCTTCTGACTCCCCGCAAGAGGCGGCAGCTGACGACGCTTCCTTAGTTGTTAGAGTTTGTATATTCCTATGCATGGTTTGGGAAGCTCCCTCCCAAATATTTTTGCATGATTATTAAGTATTTGAAGAACAATATGATTTTAAACTGCAAGATGCCATCATCGCGCTATATTAGTGGTCACTACTGATGATATAATTAACAACAAGTGATGCAAGTGACTGCAATCTGTACAGCAAGTCGACATCTTCCATCTCATCCATTCAGAAATGTCTGTTCCGAAAAGTCCCTACCCATGAATTTATGTCACTGCAATTACGTCATAATAGAATTTCATCACAACAACTTCGTTCGTCAAGAAATACATAATACATGTGTCTAGACAAGGGATGTCACTTTGATCATGCGCAGTTTCATAATACCGTCTAAAACGCCCAATTGCTTCACAGTCAATTAAGCATTGTTCTTTTTGGCAACCACTTAACGTTCAAAACATGCGTTACTATGGACATGAAATATATAATGCTTGAAGCGTTTTAAAACAAAATTCCCTACCAGTCCAATAATACGGATTTGCGAGTTTAAAACTTCATATCGAAAGAAACATCCGTTCATATGGAATGCTCATTCGACATTTTAATTACGGTAGACGTATAAGCCTTGTGTGACATGACTATTGGTTGAGCCTAACATGGTTTGACAAGTTAACCTTCCAAAATGATTTTGACATTTTTTTTATTTCTTAGTTAATATTGACGATTTGGGGGGAAAGAGATTATTTTTGTGGTAGGAGTTATTTAAGGGTATGATATGAAGATATAACTTATAAGAGCAACTACTGCAAACAGGGCAAACAAAATGGATTTCCTTAGTCAATATGACATTTGAGCCAATGCACCCGAAAACTAACATGTACCGTTTTTAAAGCTGGACTTAAATGTTACCCCCCTCCCCATTCGCTTCTTTTACAAAGTGGCGTTGACTTGTTTTGGAAGGGCTGGAGAGGGGGATACCAACCTCTTTGTAGTAAAATCGAGTAACGTCATTTTCTTGATATAAAATATAAAGAGGTTCATCAAAACAACAAATGAGGACGTGAAGAATTCTTCCAATCCTGAATGTACTATTTATACCAGGGAGACTACGTAGACTCGTCCCTTGTGAAGAATCGATGAGTCGGGAGAAGGTGCTGGACATTTTCCTGACAAAAAAGGGCCGCATTCCCGACAAAATAACAAAACACCAGTGTAAAAAAGGAGTTAACTCGTAACAATTGTTTTTCAAAGATTTCCTTACTTCACTTGATTGACAGTCGACTGGGATCGATAATGTTGTGGGCTTGAGGAAGAAAGGAAAAGGGATTATTTGAGGGAAGTTCCCGGGCTTTGAAACAATAATTTTAAGAATGAGAGATCTAGAATCCAGAGTGGTGCGCGCGAAGCGGGCTGAAAACGCAAGCTCTTTAGACTTCTTAGCGATATGATTAATAGAAAAGCCAAGAAAAGTATATTCAAGGAGCTCTCTTCCCCCCCCCCCCTTTGCTAAGCGCCTGTCACATATAACGGTACCGAAAATGGCACTCTCTGTGTCTTACAACTTGCATCTAAACAATGCTTTAAAAGTCAGTAAATTTATAGAGATCGATGGGGATTAATATTTTGCTTTGAAAATTTCTGGGGAGGAGGTGTGTGGAACTTCCTCCTCCGCTTGGTACGTACAGCAAAAGGGATTGGTGGTTCTAAGGATAATGGAAGATTTGTTACTAAGCTATGACAAGTGAAATGTTTTACAGGAAGTAAGCCCACACCTGAAATAAAACGGAAGCGCGCCAAGCGCGCCGAAGAAAACAGCGTTGAGATATTTAATCGTGGCCTATTATTTTTCTTTTAGTTTTCAATGCAGTTGGCCTACTAATTACATAAAACAGTTTCCTACTTTCCCCAGGTGCCTTTTCTTTCCATAGAGCAGGAAATGAGTGCCCATATTCTATTCTAGGGCTCTTTCCTTCATGTTTTATTTTTGTCAATGATCCGGGACAAGTCCCTCTCAACTTTTTATTATAAAAGTGAAGTAAAAGTAAATAAAGTAGTGCGGATTTTAAAGGTTATAGAGTAATACGATACTTTGAAAAAATCAGTGTAGGTTGTATGTAGTTTTTTATGGACATAGTCAGGGGAATTGGCATTTAATGGACCAGGGAATTAATTTTCATTGTGTACGGAATGGATCTTGGGAAGTTGGGACCGGGAAGCCTTCAATCGCGAGCGCCAAAGGCGCGAAGCTAGAGGTTGGGAACTGAGGGTCCTCCCCGAGCAACTTTGCTTCATTTTGACGGTTTGTGCTGTCATTCTGGACAATTTCTTGAGAATAGCCTGCTTCTGCTCGGTATAATTTGAAATGCTTATGTAATATTTTTCTTATGGTAATCGCACATTTAAGAGTCAATTTGCTGAGGATGGTGGTAGTTGTTGGGGAAAGTAAACAGCGAGAGGTGTAGCGAGGGTTTAAGATATAGTAATTTACTGAAGTTTTCCTACAGGAAGTAATAACGAGGCAATTCCACCAAAGTTATCTAACTCCCAGTAGTAGTTCAGAAGTACTAATGAGAAATCAATTTATAGGCTATTAGGCTCATGCAAGCACGCGGAAAAATTCATCGAGAATTATAATTCCCATACTTGAGAAGGGTTTGGAAGTTTGTTTGCGAGGACCATGTTCTTTCAGTGACCCTTGTGTCAGGTCTTCAAGTCACAATAGTAGGAGACGCACATGCTTTGAAAAAAATTAAGGTGTCTGACAAACTTTCACTTGTACTAGCCAGTTCTCTCTGAGGGTGCCCGCGAAATTTGCAAAGCAAACCTTTACCAGCATTTTTATGGCATTTGATGTTAATTGATTTCCTATATTCAACATAGCAAAATTTAATCATAATAGGCTATTTCAAATTATCTTATAGTTTCTCGGGTCTAGCTTGATTTCGCACATTTTTTTAATCATATTTATTATTTTTAAGCTCTAGAAAAATGGGGATAGTAACCCCCTTACCTAGCCCCCGGTAATCCCACCTATGTTTCCACCCGACACTAATTTCCTTTAAGTAAAACTCAGTGTTCATAAAATTTTTCGACTTTTCTGTAGCCCCATAAAAAAGAATATTACTGACAAAGTCTGTGAATTGCAAAAGAAAGGGGTACATTCTTCCCGACAGACAGTAAAATTTTCCAGATAGACGACACTTGTGAATTTCTAGGG
Source organism: Holothuria glaberrima (assembly GCA_009936505.3). NCBI lineage: Eukaryota > Metazoa > Echinodermata > Holothuroidea > Aspidochirotida > Holothuriidae > Holothuria > Holothuria glaberrima. Next base: position 790 of record WURT03157444.1, on the reverse strand, counting down.
CTGTGTAGCTCCCCAAACACCCTGCATCCCGGTAGTGACACCCATGGAGATGTGAGCAGTAGCGTAACTGGGGTGATAGAAGTGGGGGCAGGGATGAAAATAAGGTAAATGTACCGACAGCATATAGTAAATGTACCGACATTTTGTCAAAAGGTTATCACTTAACAAGTCACCACGCACCTGTGACCCCCCCAGTCACCCCAAATCTTGCATTATTTTCTCATACCTTCATAGTTCATAAAACTACAAAATACCAATAACCAGAGGCGTCGATTTGATTTTGGAAGTGGGGGACATCTGGCCTAAAATTTTTCTCTTATCCTGGCGAGGAGTCTAAGAGGAGGAGAGCCAGATGCAAAATGGTGCCAAATGTTTCAATATTTGGGCTTACTCTGAAAATTGGGGATATACGTCATTGCCCAAAGGAAAAACTGCATGCAGGCCCAGGCAGGGATCGTGCTTGGATTTACCGACATGGGGACCAAGCGCCCTGACTTAGGGCCAGCTACTCTAAGCACCTACGGATGCAATAAGTTGCTAAAATGATGCCGATTGCAAAATATAAGGTGAGCAAAGCGCGCCGAAAAAAATTGGGATTATATTGAAAAAATTTCATATATTTGTTTACACTAGAAAAAGTTGAAAAAGTTTGGGTTTTATTAAAAAAAATCTGCCCTTCTTAAGAGCAAACCAAGAAATTTGATGGTGCGACAGCATGGTCTTCTTCGGGGAGTACATTTTTCATCTTACCCATTTAGGCTCCCAGACGAAACTAAAAAATCTTTTTCCT
>WURT03157433.1:0-10812 GCA_009936505.3 Holothuria glaberrima | reverse complement strand
TGACCTCAAATGACCTTTGACCTCCACCAAAAACAATAGGGTTTTTTCCTCTAACATGAAAAATCTATATACCAAATATGAAAGTTGTCGGTCATTGCTATCTCCAGATATCGTGTTTACAAAGTTTTCGGTTTTTGACCTCTGGTGACAAATGACCTTTGACCTCCACCAAAGACGATAGAGTTCTCCCTCTCAACATGATAAATCTATATACCATATATGAAAAGTGTCGGTCATTGCTACCTCCAGATATCGTGTTTACAATATTTTTGGTTTTTGACCTTTGGTTACCTCAAATGCCCTTTGACCTCAACCAGAAACAATAGGGTTGTTCCTCTCAACGTGACAAACCTACATACCAAACATGAAAAGTGTCGGTCATTTCTATCTCTATATAACGGGTGTACAAGGTTTTCGGTTTTCGACCTCTGGTGACCTCAAATGCCCTTTGACCTCCACCAAAAGCAATAGGGTTGTTCCTCTCAACATGACAAATCAATATACCAAATATAAAAGTTTCGGTCATTGCTATTTCCAGATATCGGGTTTACAAGGTTTTCGGTTTTTGACCTCTGGTGACCTCAAATGCTCTTTGACCTCCACTCAAAACAATAGGGTTCTTTCTCTCAACATGATAAAACATATACCAAATATGAAAAGCGTCGGTCATTGCTACCTCCAGATATCGTGTTTAAAATATTTTGGTTTTTGACCTTTGGTTACCTCAAATGCCCTTTGACCTCCACCAAAAACAATGGGGCTCTTTCTCTCAACATGACAAATGTATATACCAAATATAAAAATTGTCAGTCATTGCTATCTCCAGATATTGTATTTACAAAGTTTTCGGTTTTCGACCTCTGGTGACCTCAAATGACCTTTGACTTTCACCAAAAACAATAGGGTTGTTTCTCTCAACATGACAAATCTACTTACTTAATATGAAAAGCGTCGGTCATTGCTATCTTGAGATATCGTGTTGCACGCATACAAGTAGGTTTTACATACAAACCGAGGACCTCATTGTTATCTCCTTTGTGTTTGCTTCCTTATCCCGAACCTTAACAATAGACTGTCTATTGTTGAAACTTTCTAGGACTTGAGAAATCTATTGAATTTCTTTCAGAGGACCTGAAATCCATTGTTTAGGTCCTCAGTCTGAATGCCAAACAAACTCACACGCACACACACACACACGACATCACCATCGCATAGATTCCTTCTGCCTTCGGAAAGGAATAAAAAATCAACCCGGTAATACTTCTGGTTTATACTAATACTTAGGAGTTGTTCAGTCATTCTTGAAAGTGCGACAACCAGAGATGCCTAGAATTGTCGCAGGATTTTAACATACTTTTCTCGAAACGTAGACGGGAATTAACCAAAGAGAGTCTATACTGATAATTTTGAAACTGATACTGTTTTCGCTAGCACTAGGTAAAATAACATTGGTCTAGTAACTAAGAAACAGGCAACGTCACCTAATGAGGGCCGTAGCCTGCGGGGGGGGGGGAAGGGGCAGCTGCCCCTGAGATTTTCGAACCGTATGTGAAATTTGGGGTTGTTGAGAAAAAATACTGAAACGCTGAAAATTTCACTGTCCAAATTATCTTTTTAAGGCCCCCAAAACATGGGAAATCGCACATATTAGGGATTTTTTTTCAAAATTTTCCCAGGGAGTCCCCGCCGTGGACGCGTTCTTCGGCGGGTTTTCCTTCCTGACGAATGAACCCCTTTTCTCCTACAAGATATATTGCGTGAATACATCTGCATATACGCTGCTTAAGATAAAATAGCCCACGTTTACCTTTAATTGATAGCTAAACACAATGAGCTTGTGAACTAACTTTGAATGTGAACAGCAGAAGCAGTCGCCGCAAAGTTGTTTTATAACGACGGCAAAACACACTAAAAGGGCCTTTACTCTTATTTCACTTCAAGTATCATTCATAATATGTATAGAACATAAATGCTTAATATCAGGCCTGCTTAATATTCAAGGTAAACCAAGAAAGTACTCTACATGTGAGATTCACACTGAATTTAGGGAGAAACATTTTGTTACATGATTCTCAACAACCATTCATGAAATAGGAAACCCGGGTATACTAGTTCAAACTGGGTGACAGCATTTTCCCCTTAAACCAAACATAGCTTTTCTTCTTGAAATCTAAACTTGTTTCTTAAGTATGGAATCTATAGAGAATGTTTAGATGCAACTTTAAAGACATACACTCGTCACCCCAAAGTATATTTTTAATGTGGGGTTATCAAAATTCTCAGTTGGTGGATGCTCTTTGGTTGACAGCAAATTTTGAATATTCAAAAGATGCAGGGTAGCTCACATTGCACACAGTGGAGAGAGTGCTTGTATTTTACATTATAGCCATGTATGCTCACTAGGACATAACCTTAATGCAATAATAGGTTTGTGTCTGCAAAAGGAGGAGCCTTAAACAGTTATGGGAGGAGCTACAAGTTGCATAGTTTGAAGAATTGGAACTGTCTGGGATGACGAGCTTTGCCCTTTAAGGTCTAAAATTTCCCCATCTGGGAGACATTTCAAACTATGCGCTACGGCTACGCGCCAACCGATGGTGGCTTCCCTAATTGAGTGCTAGAGAGAAGACCGCACCGGGTATCAACCTTGAAGGGGTGCCATGCCACAGCCGAAAAATTCAGTAAACATTTAAAACTTCGAAGCCTAAAGCTTTACCAAAGGTAACACTATTTTGTATCTAGCAAAACTTAGAACAAGAAAATTTCTCCAAGAGTATCCCCTTCAATTACACCGTATACCAAAGTAGTAGTGAATCACTAAATAATGAGGATTCCCACACTTATAATCAATTCAACGCTTTATACGAAGCTTTACCAAAGACAGAATCATTTTGCACCCAAGCAACCTCACATAGACAAAACTTTCTCAAAAAGTAGAGGGTGCGGCACTGTCGTAGCCTACTCTTAGACAACACCTTTTGCTTTACGCCCAGCCCCACTAAGAAGAATATCACTAAAAATGACACTTCAGATAGGCCTACAAAGCTCTGCCAATGGTAACACAATTTTGCACGTACGCCAGGCCTTACATGTATCCCTCCCGTCAGACCCTCCCCACGATGGCACCCATGCACGTGTAAAAAGGAAGGATAGGCTCGCATTTCAACTATCTGCAGGCACTTGATGCCCTGCTTAGATAGTGTCATGGTCTGCTCCCAAAGGATAATTTCCCAGGCTACAGCCCTGCTAGTAAATATGCATGCATTCTATCTGGGAGTGGATGTCGTCTTATAGGGTACAATATAGCCTTCAAGTTGCAATTTATTACTAACTTATCCTTTGTTCATCTCAAGTTATTTTACTTTCACAAGTTCAGCTGAAACCATGTGCACTTAACCCTTAGTACTTCCCACAATGAATAATACATAGCACTTTAGTCTACACCCAGAGTCATTCTGTGTCCAAAAAAAATTTTACATTTTAAATTGATCAAAAATGCACTTTTTAAAATGCCGGCAGATCCCTCAATAGAAATGTAGATTTCACTTCTTTCTTGGAGGGAATCCGATGGCCATGGTTAATGAGTGCACCCAGTTGTCGTGCCAGGGGCAGTGGATACCGGGACCGGGGTTTAGCCAGAATGCTCAAATTGTCTTACCTAAACTGTAATTGTTTGGAGCTAATATTTGCAGTTGTTTTCGCTTTGTGCAACAATCCGTAATGTTGTCTGTACTCAGCAAGCCCATAGCCAAAGCGGGGGGGGGGGGGTCAGGAGGTTTTCTTCCCCCTCTAAACCTCTAGAAGATAAAAAAACTACCATTGCCTTAATGCATTTTCGTGTATCTAGCCCTCCCTGAAAAAAAGTATTTCGCCCTCCGGACCTTTCTCGCCCCTTCAGTACATTATTTGGCAACAAGCCTGGTACTCAGTTTTTGAGAATGATTTAGTACTCACCAACTTCCGTAAATGTTCTTGTAGTTTTCATTAGTAGGACTTTGTTTCTTAAACTTCCATACATTTCCTGTCCTCATTTCCTGTTCTCGATTGTTTTATATTTTACCTCTAAACTTTAGCTTGTAAAATGGTTTTATGAGCATGACTTGGTACACGTTTCTCCTTATATCAAACTTTCATCGTACTCATAGTCATAAGTACGGCTGTCCACTTACACCTTCCAAATCTTTGCCTTTACATATTAAATGAGGTCGGCTTTGCTCCCAAATTTTCACAGCAAATTTTAGGTACAATTCAGAAGACTAGACAAGTTACAAGTTAAAGGGATATTTCGAGAATCAAAATACGAGTTTCATTGAGAGGATTTTATTGGTATAAATCTCATCTCAATAGTATGTTGTGTTTAAAACTTACAAAGCTTTAAAGGAAATGTTCAATTTACAGCAGTGCATTGCATAATGGAAAATCTACGGTGTCATACAGCTGGACAGACAAACTAATTACACATATTGCGTGTTTCTTTTTAATCTTGCCACATGTATATATAAAATACTTTACAGTACTCTTTAAGGATGGTAACCTTCATTCTCATAAAATTTTAAGCTCAATCTAAAATGAGTGCTATTCAAAGTTTAACTGGTGTCAAGTTTCAAGGTCAAATGTAACACTTCAATTTTAAAGAACAGCAGAAACTTTGGGAAACAATACGATACATAACATTCTGCCACCTTAAGCAACTGGGAAGTCTGTTTTGACAAGAATAACCTATTTTTAAAAAGGCGTATCTTGAGTTATGAACGAGCTATGGGTATGGGATTTGAAAGGTTTGTAACGAAAGAATTATTCACTATCACTTGAAAGCCTCTGAAAGTGTCACAAGAATATTCCTTTCATATATTTTGAGAAATCGACAGGTATTGATTACACTTCAGGGTGATTACAGAGATGAAGCAAAACAAAATTACGGCAACACTAATGTTCTCACTAAAACCTCTTTACTGCGTGGACGACACTTTGTGAAATCTAGACAAATTTTAAATCACTAGTTGCTGAGAATTTTGAGCACTTAACACGTCCTCAATTGAAATGAGAGATGGAAAGGATACGTGGTGTGTGCCCTTACTCTAACATCGAACAAATATTTACAAACCAAGTAGACCTCACTTCAACATCTAAATGATGCCACACGACGAGATAAAAAATCTCATTTACGTAATTAAATTCTCCGAAGTTTATATGATTTCCTACTTATTCTGAACGCGGCCTCCTTACAGCTCGACCGTCATAATAACTTGCGTCTGTATTAAAATTATCGTTAAAAGGACCACTGATCATGCATGGTGTTGCGTTGCATTACATAGCACGTCGTGATGTGTATTTCTACTGGCACAACCATTGTAACGAGTTCAAACGTACAGAATCCACTACACGCAGAGGAGGCGGTAGGGGACCCCAGTATAAGCCTATGTGAGATTATAGCTGCAAATACAAGAATGAGGAAGACGCAAATCTCCATAAAAACACACTGTTTTATATGTATGAAGTTTGATATATCGGTATTCTTTCGTTTCACGGACTCACTAGTAAACTTTCATTTTCCAAGCAGACTTACACATTGTACGTCCAACTACCGTAAATTAACAATATTTTAAGAATTGCTATGTATCCCTTTTTCTTCTTACTTTTTTTGGTGGGCTAGAGTAATGCTTACATGAATGCAGTAATGTATGTTCAGTAGTCCAGGAAAATAAAGGTTTGACCTATAGAACTAATTGCTAGCAAAGGATTTTCTCCACAAATCATTTTTGCAGTACCAGTAATGCCATATTTAAAGTCCGAGCAAATCCGAATTGCGGATATATGTCTAATTTATGTAAATTTAAAATGGCCGCCATTTTGATAAAGTTTTGTCCATATCTCAAGAAGTGAGACTTGTAGAAGAATTATTTTGGTGTTATACCCATGTTTTGGAGGTCTAGGAACACCTCTATTGCAATGAAACTTACATATGACATATTTTACGAGCCCATTTTGCATAAATTCAAAATGACCGACATTTTCATAGACTTTTCACTTTCGGTCGATATGTTAGACTGGTAGAATAATTTGGTGTCTACGCCCTAGTCAGAGTAACCCTGCCTGATGTAACTTGCTTGAATTTGGCCTTTTTCACTAATTGCTCAACGTCGGGGAGTATTTTGTACTGATTTTCACTTCCAGTGAAGGTGGAGTTCCAAGCTTTTTTTCCAAAGTCCCCTCGACTCTCTGGCGAAGAGCCAAGAGGCCCAAGGTAGAGTTTCAAATCTAATTTTACATATTTATTAAGAGCACTATCGTTATTGGTCATTTGAAGCGTTCAACTACTAACATCGACATTGCTAAGATTTTAGTAGTAGTGAATGGTGACGTCAAGTTTCACCTCAACAAACTGATCCGGAACATTTTCAATGTTTATCCTCGATGATGAAGACGTGAGGCTTTCAGAAAGGTATGGAGCCAGTGTTATTATCCTTTCATGTGCTTGACTTAGGCTTGGTAAGAATTGGATCCAATGAAGAAGATACGTTGCTTTGGTTCAAGAGAAGCTTGTTTTCCGTCCACGTTTTCCATTGGCTTCAAATGTGCAACTATATGGATATTCATATAAGAAGCGTTATTGTCCCTGATTGGGCCTCCACGTTTTTACGGTCAGTAAGTGAGTTTCTTCACGTTTTGCTTCCCGTCGTCGAGGTATAAGTGACTATTAAGAATGTAAACACGGTACCTCGTGGCAGAGTTACATTGACTATCTAAAACTATGCATTAAATTTCTAAAAATACCAAGATAGCAAAGAAACTCACATGTGACATTTTGTTAAGGCCTACTTTTGCATAAATTTAAAATGGCCGCCATTAACTTTGGACCATATATTGAGATGAGAGACTGACAGAAGAATTATTGTGTCTTCACCAATATTTTAAAGGTTAAGGAATACGATTACATCAAAGAAACTAACATGAGGCATTTTGTGCAGGTCCTAATCTACATCACTTCAAAATGACCTTCATTTTGATAGACTTTCGTTCATGTCTCTTGAGGCTCGTGGAAAAATGATTTTGGTGTTAACACCCAGTGGCGCCGGCTCGGGGAGGGGGTTGGGGCGCGCGTCCTCTGTCGATTTCTGAAAAAATTCTATTTTTTTGAATGATCCCAAAACGCCTCTAAGTTATAGATTTCTGTAGGGGGTAGGGTGATGTGTGTTTTCGACCAATTGATGAATATACCGAATGTAATCACTTTCTATCACAAATGGTTCTCAAACTATCAGAATCTTTGCAAACCCTTTTCAAACTATCATATTTTTCGCTCACTCAGCGCGCTTCAGATCTTACCTCAATATTAATCTTATTATCAATATCTTTCGGTAGCAGCTCACGGAGAAGCACGACAGCAAATTTTGAAAGCTACTTACGCATTCCCATGTATGAATAGACTGGCTTTTTGGTTGGCATAAAGATTTGTTGGGGAATTGAAAGAGTCTAGATGCAAAATCTGATGGAAATCTTATATAATCAAAAATTTCGGCTGGCTTTGCGCGCATTTGTAACGATTTGCACTCCATCTCATAACCATTTTAAGGTAATAATGCATGGAACTATTCTGATCACAGCACTTTTCCGAAAAACAGAGTAACATCTTCAACCTCTGTAGGGGGGTTGAAGACAGGTATTTGGCGTTATACATTTTTCAAATAATTTTACGGAGCGCTTCGGGCACAGCCATTATCGGTACAGAGTACAGATGGGAATTGTTAATACACTTATGACGAAAAAGCATTCTAAAAACGCGCTTTTCAGTCCTTCAACGTCTTCGCTTTATCTATCAGGGCCGTCTAACATCACCTCCCTGCACCTATACTCTCCCATTACCCATGACTGGACGCAGTTCGTCTGAATTTTTGTTCAAATTTAGTAAACATACGATAGATGTAAAGTGCTCGCCGTTACTATTTCTGGTAGGCCCTATCATTTGGATTACAGGTAAAAAGCATCATGCCAGTGCCTCATTTTCTATAACAGATCCAGAGCTCCAGGAGGCTCTATATCGGTGTCTACCAGCCTTAGATATACCCTTTTGGAATGCACAATGAAGCAATAGAAAATTTTCGTAATAGTCCAAGAATGATCCTGTTGACTCTACGCAAGTATTTTTGCCTAAAAGGTTCTTCGAATAGAAGGCAGTAAAGTAGCCAAAAAAAGGGTGAGGGGAGGGGGTTCAGGTTTGTTGACAAGATACATTTCTCTTAGACAACATACTCTCCTCTTTCACCTAACCAAAATTAGAATTCACTAAATTATGGACATTTTCCAGCAATATATGATGAGTTCCAAAAATATTTCAAATATAGCATCATTTTGCTTCTAAGCAACCTTAAATCATCAGATCCGATACCCAGGACGGCACCTGTATGCAGTGACAAAGGATGGATCCCCCAACTGTCGTATAATCACAGGGACGCATAAAAAAGGAAAAAATAGGCAACCTTGGAGGGTCAGCTCATGGAGCTATCAGGCGTGTAACGATGGGCCCCTATCAGGAGCACCAAGGTCCAAGGGTTTATGCAGGTGTACGGAGATATATGTGAATGTGCCGATTTTTCTCGTGATGGGAGATAAACGAATTCAGCGAAAAAAAATCTTTTTATTAGTGTAGCGGGGGTCACCTTTTGGTCAGGGGCCGCCCGGCTAAGCATGGCACGAGCCCTTAGGACTTACGTCAAGGGGTAATAGCTCCATAATTAAATGATGTGGCATTTCGACGTCATCTGTGGTGCCCCCTCACAAATCAACGAATCCTGGCGGGGCCTCTAATTGGCACTCATGTTTACATGGTCCTTTAAAACGATTTTGCATACCAAAATGTGATAAATCATCCCTGCCTAGTTTGCAGCTACAAAATCATGGTCGCTCTTTTGGCTGATCTTTTGCTGATCTTTTGGCTGATCTTTTGCTGATCTTTTGGCTGATCTTTTGGCTAATCTTTTGATAGCTTGTCCATATTTTAAAATCTGAGACTAATGGAAAAGTAGTTTTGGTGTCTTTTAATGGTTTCGTGTGAAAAACACAGTTGCAACAGCATTTGGTAGATGAGATAATCGGCTTCAGCCTAATTTGCTTGAATCTAAAATGGCTGCCATTTTGCTACATTTTTGAAATATGTGACATGTAAAAATTTCATTGAGGTCCAACGTAGACCCGCCTGACTCAGTCATCCTGTTTCCCAGCAATTTTCAAGGAGTAAAAGTCACTATAGTCAGATAGTTATGCAATATTTGCGTTTTCAATGCGTCAATATCCGCAGGCAAGCCTTATCAAAGACGCAGTACATATTTCAACTGTTCAGGGAAATATCGTCTCGAAGCGATCCCTCAGGCGAAGAAGCAGCTATGACAACAACACTCTACAGCTAGCACGACGTTGACTTCGCACTCACTTGTAGTACTAGTAGACTTACGTGCGTACCCCACAGGGACACAAATCAGCTGTCTGAATTCGCGAGTTTAGGTTGCAATAATACGCGTTTGCTTTCAATCGAGGGCGCACTTTATGCTCTGTGGCGTCATATGCATAAGGTCTATTCCTTTCCCTAAGACCCCCAAAGTATTGGTATAGACCCCAAGATAATTCTGCTACTCATCTCACATCTCGAGATATGGACCAAAATCTATCAAAAATGGCGGCCATTTGAATTTATGTAGAATTGGTTTATTTCGGATTTGCTCGGTAATAATTGGTACTTCAAAGAAGTGCATTGCAAAGAAAAGGCTTTGTTAGTACTAACTTCTCGGCTGAGCCAAAAAAAATCATAATCTTTCCTAGACTTTAGGGGAAAATTTTTGATATGCGTTACATATTCCCGCGAGGAAAAAGGAAAGAACAACACCCAGATTTCAACAATGAAGAAAAAAATACACTCTCCAGTCGGCTTTGTTGCGATTCATCTTTCACGTTGCTATCCCAACCAAAGGACACTAAATTGATAGCTGTTTGTCTTTTCATCAGTATGGGTATCTTTTCTTTGGCTATATTTTCATCTGCTAACGTAGAGTGACAATATGTGTGCTATGGTTAGGAAGTGTTTGGGCCGGTCGTGATAGCCAGGGCTTAGATATGTAGCTCGGGCAGGTACGGGAACACGAGGAATACACAAGAATGACGAAGACGCTCAGTCTACTTGTTATTGATTTCAGAATCACATTCTCCAAAGATAATCAAAATATTTACATTTATTCAAACCGGTCCTCCCTTTATAATCTTTCAATTAAAATGTGCAAAATCCCATTGCTGATGGGCTGAAGCCAGCATAGGTCAACTCTGATGCTTGTGTAGTATTCTCTCTCTTACGAGGGAGTTGCTTTTTGACAACTCCCTGCTCTTACCACCAGCTTGCGGACAGACAAGTGGAACCTCTGGTCCTAACATAAGCTTTTATTATGGGATATAAATTGTCAACTCCCGATAGGTCCATGCTTTGACATTCTTGGTGCGATATGAATATACACGAATGGGAATCAGAGGAGGAACGATTTGGTGAACCACACCCATAAACTGACCATGCTAGACATCTGGGATAAAACGGGAATTTCCTAATGTCCGGAATGAAGGAAGAGACCTTGGGGTCAAGGACAGAAGGAATGAGTTATAACTTTAAACAAAAACATGGCTGCTCTCTTGATCAGTGCCGTAACAACTTTTGTTTTATATAACACTGAAACAACGAAAAGATTAATGAGTTAGGTACTTTTATTCTAAAAAAATGAACAAGATGTATCAAAGATACTTGAAGGTGTTGTGTCAGACATTACTTCATAGGAGGTG
>WURT03157422.1:0-10813 GCA_009936505.3 Holothuria glaberrima | reverse complement strand
AACTATTGAAGAAACTGGAGTGACTCTACAGCACGCGAAACGCGCCGAAAACTATGGGTTCTTACTAAAAAATAATGGCATTGCATTGTTTAATTTATCACTGGTTCTATTGTTTGTACAGAAGGTCAAAGTTCTTCCCAATTTAATTTTTGCTTACAGTATTTTGCTTATCTAATGTCATTGCATGTTGCAATGTTTGTAAAATATGTTACCTAATGTACAGTAGTGTTTCAGTGAACTATCATTTTCACCTTAGCAGTACTTACAGACTACAGCCCACACCCCTCTCCTTTGTTGAACCTTACCTCTAATTGGAAGCACTGGAATTTAAAAGAGAGGGGGCTGACCCCTCCCAGAAAGGCATTTTAATATATGACAAGACTTGTAAATACAGCAACAAGAATATATTTACCTGCACTTCACAAAAGAATGGCACAAGACACCCTGTATGCAGTGTAAATGTACTTACTCAGTCTTCTCATTCCTTTTAGACCTTTGATACGCTGCCACTCCTCAGAGGCACCCTGCTGAGCCATGTGAGCCATGATCAGCAACCAGCAACTAGTGTCTGTCAGTCCATTCTGCTGCATCTGATCATATAGGTACAGTATGATTCATTACCTTATTCCCTGTTTGACATGTTCTTTATTAGGGATCTGACATTCACGTTCAGACTACATTTTGGACGGTGGCCCCTTGCACTGAGTGAAGTCATACTATAGCGGCCTTCAGCCTTCTTACCCCTTCCATTTTCCTCTGTTCCAGTTAATAAGAAAGGCAACATACAGTAATATACAATTTACTTGACATTTTGGCCTTCATGAAGAAGCCAGTGAATGAAGATTTTTGTGAATCTGCTATATGCTGTATTGAGTGGGTTAAAGCCACAAATTCATATATCATATATCAATATCATCATGTTTTTGTAGCCCTTTGAAGCCATTTTCTTGATCAAAATTCTTAAAATGTCCATCCCTGACAAAACCATCAGCTTCTGAACTTCTTTTTCTCTGGAAAACTACAGTATTGATCTCCATGAGTGCAGTGTTTGAGAGAACATGAGGGTGGAGATTTGTTTTCAAGAATATGAAACAAGTGATTGGATGACTGTTGCCATCGTAAATCTGCCTTGTGGCCTAAAAGAGGGATTTTCATCACCCGGCCAGGTACAGTATGACTTTTTCTTGGTGGTTAGCAAATGTCTCGGTTGGTGGCTACTCTTTGATTAACATCAGAATAACAAAATTCAAAAGATGCAGAACAGCTCACATTACATAGCATGCACAGAGTGTTTTGATTACATATGGGGGCCTTGTATACTCACCAGGATATAGCCTTAAGCAATAAACTATGTGTCTGCACAAGAAAGAAGCTAAAGACAGTTATGGGCAGGGCTAGAACTAACTTAGTTGGGAGAATTAGAACTGTCTGGGATGAGAAGATTTCCTCTTTAAGGTTAGGCCGGCTATTGTATCGTGTCTGAAGAAATATGGGGTATTAAAGGTGAGTAGTATTGTGGCAAATGTGAGAAGTGTTCTTGAATTCATACATTTAAGGACAGACTACTTGGAATGATGAAGGATGGGGCATTCCTTCTGTGAGGGTGTAGATTAATGTAAGTCAAGGGGTGGATAGGGGGTGTAAAAAAGTTCTGCTACAGGTTTTTTATTGGTTCAGTGAATGTATGAATGTGTGAATGTATGTTAAATAAGGATTTAAGTAAGGATTGTAATGTTGTTGTGGCTGAAAATTTGTTTTCATTTTTTTTTTCTTCAGAAAACCACTTATCTCCATGGGTTTGTTTTTTTAGAGGTCATTGTGCTGAAGAGAAGTTGTTGCAGTACTTGGACTTTTGTTACCATCATTACTGTTGTAGACTCCCCAGTTCTTGTAGCCTTACAGTATGAGTCATTCAGAGCAGTTTGCACACAGGTGAGTTGCAAACAGGTGGGTTTGTCATATTTTCCCTAAGGATAGTGGAAAGTAAAGTATGTGGGATGTGAGGTTTCTTCAATGAGGGCAAAGGAATATGAGAGAGTGGTATAAGGAGGGGAAAGATTTGAGGGGTACTTAAATTTTGTGGATTGTTCCAAGTCTTTCACTTGCATACTGTACGTACAGGAGGCATCACAACAGGTTAAGTATTATTCACCTTGTCAGTGGGCCATATCCAAAGTTCAGTACCAATGATTGTCACTCAGCCAAAGCTTTTATCCCATACTTTCTTTATTTGTATACATGATGTGTTTCAACAGTTGGGTAGAAATAACCAAATTTTATTAAGATAATCCAAGCAGCTTAATTTAAAGTAGAACTGTAGTGATAAAAAAAAAAAAAAAATTCTCCCATTTTTACACAGACTGTAGTTTAATGGTGTTACTGAACAATAGACTTTTTGATTTTTTTTGAAAGGCTCATTGCAAAGTCATAAAAGAAGAGAATTAAAAAATCGTTTCCCCTCCCCTCAATATACTAGAAATCCGAATTTTACGAACGCTGCTATGACCACGAACAGCTCACATTTCAGTGAGTGATGTCACTGTGAAGAGTCTCTGCCTGTAGTGTAGTGCACATGTCTGCTCAGCAAGCACATACGGAGCAGTGTATTTGGGAGTGATTTTAGCTGATATTACAGAGGGCTATGCATCATGGGAATCCCGTTGCCAGATTTGTTTAGGGCTTTTTGCTTATGAAATACAAGAATGCAATCCAGCTTCAAGGCAACCTTATCACAGATGTTGTGTCTTATGAATTCTGCAACATATTAATAAGCAGGGAGTACCTTTTTCACCAGTAAGCCTACTTTTACCATTCACATCACTGAACTAAGCTTGGTTTATATAGTGATACGCAACGATGATGGGAGTCGCTTTGTTACTAGTTACAACATCATAATAATCAATTATCAGGAGCAAAGAGGCTTACTTTCTACAGAATGTTTATGAATAACAACACAACTGCTTCGGCAATTAGGCCTAATTCACAAGATGACATTAGCCCTGGCCTAGTTCTTTCACATACAAGGGCATTCATCAATCGCCCAATGTAAGAGTCCACTTATGGCCAATTCGGGAACTAGCTTCAAAATAAATATCCGGAAGACTACATGAAACAATTAAATTGGACACCCTTTCATACCATAGCAAAGTTTCGAGTTAAATTCCTTAACCCATATTGAGAATCAAAGACATTGAATAGGAGAACTGAAATGATGAAATCCATGAACACAAGTATTCAGTCTTATAATAACTCTGTACTGTACTAGTGTTCTGATTGTTTGGGTGCTAAGCCCCTCTCGCTAGCCGAAATATTCAGTACGAGTGCGCAAATGGTAGGCTAATTACATACTGTGCAACTTCCATGGGATATGCATGCTACTTCTGCATCGCACATTTAGTAGGCTACTGATCAGATGCTCTGCACTCCACATTCTATTAGACTGCATATGTACAAGTGGCCAGGAGACCGTCTGCTTTACTGAAGCAATTAGGAAATCTGAGCAAAAAAAGTTCTTGGCATTTTGCTCGTTGCAACTTGTATAAAGCAACTGTGCAATGATTGAATTAGTAGGCCTATAAGTGTTATAACTGGCCAAGATACATGGATGCTGGCTTATATAGTACTGTACATGGTTGGTATACAACACAGGTGTTTACTTTACTGTAAGTACCGGGTCATGCTGTGGATCATGTCTTCACAATGACGTCACAGGTCAGCTTGGAACAGGAGCTCACTGTTTTACTGTTTGTGAAATGCTCGATTTTGGGCATAAAATTTGGGCAGGTTTAACCTGGATTATGTACCAGTTCCTGACATTGGAGTTGCTTCATTTTATAGAGAAACATTAGAAGCAAACCTTAAAAAAGGACTTGACAATAATATTGTGCACTTTTCTCTGATCATGTTGAATGCCATTACAATTCTACTTGATTTGTCAGTACGTTGTGAAGCAAATGACTCATGGATGATGAAGATGATAGCAAAGCACTGATTCTGAGTTTTCCAGTAAATGTAAAACCTTTAATAGTTGCATGGAACACTTATGATAAAATGTTAAAATCATTGTTCTGTTTGCTCATTCACAGAATTAATCAGCAATGGACAAGACCCTTGAGGGCATCGTGACCTCTGAAAATTGTTGAGGTACAGTAGGAAGAGATACCTTATATTAAATTTATTGAAGTCAGCATCACAGTAAATACAGAGATAACAGATAGAACAGATAGAACTATTTCAATTTTAGGTTGGTAGATTTCTACTGAAGACATTTTTTTTCCTTTGAGAGGTCAGGAAGTAATTGTTTGAAGGTTGGACTGCTGTAGCTTAAACCTTAAGGATGTGGCTAAAGACTATGGTATCTCTGTCAAAACATGTCATTGTCAGTATTTGTCAATGTAGTGAAAATACCTTCCAGAGTGTTAAGATTTGTGAAAGAATATTAAAGGATTATTTTATACAGTAGTGAACCCTACACACATGAGACAAAAAATGGTCAGTTTCCTTGGCATGTGCTTAATTTGACATTTCTAATGAGAAAACTAAGCTTGTAATTCATCTTGATTTTTCCCACTTGTATTAAAGTCACGAGGTATCTGCAAATTTTCTGTTTTTCATCCCATGATAAGACACACAAGCTAATAAATTACACCTTTGGGAAAAAAACAGACAAAATGATCAGCAGCTGTAGAACATAATGAAAAGAGCAGTCAATAACATGTTGCGTTGAAGGTGGTGCTCCACAATTACAGAAAATTACTACTTTGCTAAAGGGTGATACCTCTACATAAAGTGTCTAAAATTGTTATTTTGGCTGATTTTCACCCTGGCTATTTTTAAAGAACAGTGGATCCTTTGTGTAATGCATGATGTAGTGCTTAGATTGAAGACTACATCGTGCAAAAATGGTCAAACTTGCTCTTACAGTTTATGATTTTGAAGCTTTGGAAGAAAGTGGAGCAATCCATATCTTAGTGCAGTGTGCCTTGTTCGGGGGGACGGATCACAATTTTTATATTTGTGGGCCTCTAGCTCAAAATTTCAGTGGTCATGCTATGGAAATTTTGATGTGCCAGCAACCACCAACTTGTGATCTTCAAGGTGATGTGTACCTTGATGGGGTTGAAAACTCTGACAAGGAATGAGAGGCTAAAGAACAAGCCCAGTTTAGTGTGTAAAACAATAACAGGAATTAATGGTGGTTGTGCCACCTACTGTAAAGGTGCCTGTTGGAAGGAACAGTTTGGGGATGGAAATTCATTTAACTTAATTTTATCAAGTAAAAATTTTTTGACTACTAAATGAAAAGGAATAATCTGCAATTATTAGCATTCATGTTTTGGGTAAGATCTGGGAAGCAAAAGGTGTTACTGAAAGGCAAATCCCCCCCACCCCCTTCCCAACTGCTGGATCTGGTGAGTGTGCAGTGCGACATAGTGATTTCAGGTCAGCATGCTGTCAAAATTTTATAGGTCAAGCAGAAAAATAGTACTGGTCAACCTTCTCAGCTGTGATGAAAACATGAAGGAATACTAATTTATAAGCTTGATGAATCCTATATAGGCATCTGTAGAAGTTTTTTTAATGAATTGGCTTGGCTGGCTAGATAAGACATATATAGCCAGCTGGCCTTTGTTCATTGCAAATGAATATAGTTGTTTACCCTGTGCAGTGCATGCAAGATTTGTGGTGCTTATAATAGGAGTGAAAAACGCCAGATATTTTGCATTTTGGTAACTTTGAAAGGTATGCTGGATGAGAAGTGCTAATTTAAGAGTGATTTTTGCCTGCTGTGAGATATAACCACATAAGACTTTTCATAAAAGTAAGTAACTTTGCTAGGCTTGTACCATCTGTAACATCAGAGGTAGACCTAGGCCTTAGCTTGTTTAGGCTAAGCAAGGAGCAAGGAATTAGAGCATAGTAGTACTAGTAGCCTACGGCATGGGGCGGCCGTAACAGTTTGATTTGTAAAAAAATGACAGGTTAGCTGCAGGGCTCAGAATGATTGTAGCCTAATATACATAAGTCCTATGCCAAGGAAGGATAAAAATTTACCTATGGGGCCTGGAGTATTTTAATCAAGTGTGCCTCTTATGATGGAAACCGGGTTAGTAGTGGACCTTTTTGGTGCAGGGGTGAGGGCTAAAATATGACAGGAGCCTTGGGAGTTTGTCCAGGCCTGGACAAAAGCATTGCAAAGATGGGATGCAAGAGAGCTCCTTCCTAGGATTGCAAGGAAGGCCATATTTGTAGACTTGCATCAAACGTAATTCCTGAAACTACAACGGATGCAAGGGCACAGTAACACTGGCTGCAGATGTTGTGGACTCCATATATAACAGAAGAGCAGAAGGCCTGTAGGCTGTATAGATAATTGATAACACTTTTTAAGTGTTCCTTTGACAGATTTGATGAGGGAGAACAATAGTTAAATATTTCTTTTATTAAGATGGACCCCCTGAAAGGGAGAAGGGGGCTGAGGACTTTAATACCCTATTATTTCCCAGCAAAGCAAGAACAGGCCAGAGTCTAGACCTGTCTTTCAAGAACCTGTCTTTCAAGAATGGAAACTACAATATGTGAAAAAACATAGGATGGCAAAGACTGTAAATGATATCAACTCAGAGTGGGGGTGACAAGAAGAACACAGAAATATCATAATGAATGGTTGTGCATGAGAATTAAAAGCCATTCCAAAGTTGGACTTAGTACAGTATTTAAATGTGATATGCCCTGCACTATATGCCACCACAAGGAGACCAGTGATGGAGGGTACATCTTTGATAGCATGTATGGTTGCTCACTCACAAATGAACAATGACATAAATGATGTCTCCAAAATCATATCACATTTTTGTCATAATAGTTTGTGTGTTGTAGCATCCCATCTTTCCCCAGGAAACCTGTAGAAACTCAACAACAGCCGTGACGCAAAGTTCCAAGACAGATCTGTTCCGTTAAAGTGGTCATGCATAACTACCAGCAAAGGGTGCCCTCACATTTCACAAACTCTCTTGATTGGTTTACAGCCTGCTGACATTGGGATATGAATGTTAATGTATTTTCAAAATGTAAATCTTATTGCCAAACATGGGGGTAAATGAATGTTTTGAGTGAAGTTGTACACTGGAACAACTTCTTCACTCTTGTTATCATTTTATGTTGACACTTGGAGCAATACAAAAAAAAAACAGATGAAGCAATAACATGTCCATCAGTTTTACTTGTTCCCATCCTCCTGAAGTCACTGACATGCAATTTTCGAATGTTCATTTTTTCAGTACTTACTTGCTGCACTGTGCACACTGGTTTAGGAATACTGTGATACTGATACGTACCTTGTAGCAAAAATGTTGAAATAAGGCAAATGTTTACCTGAGTTAAGACCCCCACAGCATGAATGCACTGTAACAAATTCTTGTCTTCAGTGTGCGGGACATGCTGTTTGAGGTCTGTTTCGAATAGTGCTCTGTGCCCAGAATAATACTTAAATTGGAAATCCAGCTATAAAGTTGTAGTCAGGAAAGATCAGTGGGTCATTCTTCTCATTTTGGGGTTGGTATACAAACTTCGCCTCTGCTTAAGGTGGTGCTCCACCATTACAGGAAATTACAATTTAGCCAAAGGGTGATCCTGAAGTGCCTAAAATTGTTAATTTGGTTGATTTTCACCCTATTCTAAAAGAACAATGGATCCCTTGTGTAATGCATGATGTAGTGCTTAGATTGCAAAAATGGTCAAAATTGCTCTTATAGTTTATGATTTTGAGGCTTTGGAAGAAAGTGGAGCAATCCATATCTTAGTGCACTGTGCCGCAGGAGGAATCACAAATTTTATATTCATGTGCCTTTAGTTCAAAATTTTGATGGTCATGCTATGGAAATTTTGATGTGCCAGCAACCACCAACTGGTGAGCTTCAAGGTGATGTGTACCTTTTTGGGGTTGAAAACTGACAAGGAATGAGTTAGTTCGTTAGTTAGTTAGTTAGATGAGGTTTAACGGCCCAGTTTCCAACCAACTGGTTCAAGTCGAGCCGGCCACAGCCTTTTTTCCAGTTGTGGCTCACTGGCTTGTTTTCCCTTACTCCATTGCTTATGCGGAGCATCACACACAACGGCACAAGGAATGAGAGGCTAAAGAACAAGCTCAGATTAAAGTGTGTAAGTCTATTGCAGGAATTGATGGTGGTGCATCACCTGAAATTCTCAAGCAATACTGCCCTCACTTACCTGCTTTTTGTTTTGAAGGTTGGGATAGCTTTTAACCTTAAGGACGTAGTTCAAGAGTGAAGACTAAGGGTATAAGGAAAAATTTAGCATTGATGGTATGCTATGTTAAAGAGCAACTGAGCAACTGAGAGAAAGAATTCCGAAGAAATTTCCACTCGGTTGTTATGTGCTAACTCAAGATTATTGGCGGATGATGTTTTCACATTTTACAGTACAAAGTGAACTTGAAGCAAGCAAAGGTGACATCATAGCCTCACATCGATCAACACAGTAGTGTTATTCTTTCACCTTTTAACCCAATTTCCCCACCCCTACCCCCCTCCCCAAATCCCTCATTTTCATAATGAAAATGCAGAAGCATGGGCGTTGTACAAAGTTCGTATACCATATAAGGGTAAAGTCATGTCCCTATCTATTGCAAGATCAAATAAATCTATTGAAATCAAAAAGAAACCAAATCATTGCTCACTGATGTGAGGGGCCATCAATCTCTGTTGCATGTATTCACTTTCAGTAGCTCATGTAGTAACTTATCTGCCAATATCTGGAGAGCCACGAATAGGAATTGAATGAGAATTTCACTAGAATTTTTGTGTAGTTCCTCTTTCACATAACAAGACCAAGGTTTTACTTTAACACTTCCTGTAAGATGTAACGAATGTTCCAGCAGAAGTCACGTTGTAAGCTCCTTTAGCATCCCTGGTAAGCTCTGTTCAGATTTAAAAGGGAAATACTCCATTTGTTGTTTAGAATATTTCCATATTTTTAAACCTATTTTCATAGATACAGAATGATAGATAATTCGAAGTAAGGCAGCAGGGTTGCTTCCTTTCTAAAAAACTAAGGCTTCACAAAAAGAAATTCAGTTACTTGTCACTCAAGAATAATTTGTTGGGCCACAAATTAAATATTTTAAATGATGCATCATTCATAATTCTTGTGATACATAATGAGGAGGTAAAGCTTTTGATAGGGGTTATTATTGGTGGGACTGGCTGGTTAGATAATGAACCTAGCTATTTTCTTTGCATGCTGTAATAGCGAATATTAAACTCAATATTTCCAAAATGTGATGCACTCTTTCAATAAGGTGGCATCAAAGATGAAAAACTGAAAGCTGCATAATGAGGATTATTGACTTGATGTTATGGATTGAAAATGTAGTTATGTGTTTCTACCAGATTGATCAGAGGAATAACACCAGTATTATGTGGTTTAATATCCATGACATAGAATATGCAATCACAAAAATGTTGGGAGATGAGTAATTTATAATAGTCCCAAATTGGAAACATGGCCTAGTGTAAAGCGTAGATTGTAGATTGTAAAAGTTTCATTGTTAGTATTGCAATTCATTTCACTCGTTTCATTTAATGTTATAACATGGGGATTGAGAACTAGTTACATTGCCTGGAAGAACCTCTTTCACTTTTTCCAGGAAGGCTGCCATTGTACTCTCAAAATGGATTAAATAGTTGCAGGTCATGTAGCAAACTTGCATGTTTACGCCACTACAGCAAGTGCTTAAAACTATTTTATCTTTTTTGGTTCTCATCCATTGTATGCCTTGTTTGTTAATACAGTATAATCCATGTGTACAGTTCCCACCTGAACAATTGCCACTGTCCTCCTCAAGACATCTTTCCACAGGATGAGTACCACTAGGCAATTTGCACCCAGCCCTGTCACCTTATCCAGTACAGCATCCTACTGAGCTAAGCCCAGAATCTCCCAGGACAGATGGATGGGTGTGAGTGGTTGAGCGGGTGGGGTGGATGGTGGTGAGCATAGTGCAGTTATAATGGTTGGTTAAAATCATTATGGGAAATTTATGGATTCGCTCATTCAGTATTTGTCTGTTCAGGGGAGGGGGAGTATGCAATAATTGGCTATTATACATGACTACCCTTTGTTAGAAATAGGCCCCAAATGCCCTGAGAATCATTTGTTTGTTTGTTTGTTTGTTTTTTTTTTGTTTTTGTTTTTGTTTTTTTTTTTTGGGGGGGGGGGAGGTAGAGTTAAGAAAGAGGGCAACAGAGTTCAATTTTCTCATCTAACTAACTAATTAACAGAGTCAATTGTACTATTGCTAATCAAGTGATTTGCTGACTCTTCAAGCTGTAAAGCAGGTCCAAGCTATTTTATCCGGGAAATTATCCTTTGGAATAAGGAGTATTTAAGATCATTGTAAAGCTGAAGGATTGAAGTTCCCAATTCTGATATTTTTTCTTTGAAAAACTAATAAACTTACCAAATGGCAGTCTGCTAGTTTGCATAATTTTTTACATCGATGCGACATACTAGACAAGTTATTTCACAAGCCAGCTATATGACTTATTAAACTAGCTAGTTTTTGAAAACCTGTGCACCCAACCTTCTAAAACGTTAAGAAAACAGTTCATTTGTGTCACCTCATTAATTGTGCTTATTAGGCAGATTTCAGCAGTGGGTGTCCAATACTTCACATTATTCGTCGTTTTCTTTATTTAAAGGGGCTCATTGAGTTAACATAGATTATTTTTGTGACAAGTTTGAAGGAAATCATTGCATGGCAATGCTTCTAATTAGCCTCATTACTCATGTT
>WURT03157411.1:0-10813 GCA_009936505.3 Holothuria glaberrima | reverse complement strand
AGGAAGTGATATCAGGGAGCTGCCTAGTGATATAACTCCCACTTGCCTCAAGCTCACTTTGGGTCACAAATGCAGTACCTTCTTTTGCTGATATCTCGAGTAATACATGTCCTATTTGAATGAAAGTTTCACCAAAATGCGTAGATTTAGTTCCTCTTTCACATATGAAAAGTAAATTTTTGCTTAAACCCTTCTTTAAAGGACAAAATTGTATTTCAAGTTCAATGCAGAAATGATTTGGTTTGGAATGATTGCTTATTTCCAAGTATGAGAAAGGTAAATGAGATATCGGTATGGAGTTTTATTAAACTGCATCTAGAACACAAGAAGTACAAAGAAAAGCTCGGATCGATTAATCCAATATACCATACGGTAATATCCTTTACGGCTACCTTCAACGGAAGAATCAGTTAACCCGGTGAAAATAAAGACGCTTTCAAAAACTCACCATGTGATAATTTCAAACATTTAGCAGAATGTAATAATAAAAATAACACGAAAATTTGACACCAAATCAGTTGAAAGTAATCATCAAATTCTGTAGTTCATATTGAAGTTTAGATACAACATCAACTGAATTTGTTTTGGGGTTACCACTAAAGAAATTCAGTGCGGATCTTGGGCTTCTAGATAGAGAGACTAGGGGGTGGATGCAGAGACAACGACACCAATCATCCAGACATGTGTAGTACACATTGCACCAAACTTCTTCCGTGGGGGGTACGATGGACCTGCTACTGAAAACACCTTTTGATCTTTTTATATCAGTCTATCTACTTAGATCAACGAGGAAAAACCTTTAAGTCATGCCGTAACATTATCAGTCTCGGAGATTCTCCCGTTTGGGGGAAACCCTAAATTTTCCGGAATTGGGAAAAGTTATGCAATACATTGTAGAGAATTGCTAGCGTAATAAAATATAGGTTTTAAAAGAACAAAGGTCACTCAAAAACGTGAGTTTTTCTCAAAAACGGATTGGTGAACCACTGATTAGGACGTGGCTTATCGGTAGTTGTGACAATACACCTACCGAATATACTTTTTATTCCATTAGGCTTCATTACACAGACAACTTTTGCAAGGAGGTTCCAAAACCGAATCGCCACTGACAAGGTACTCAAAGGTACTGAAAGGCGGCAATATGGCGGTCCTCATGACGAATTTTTCTTTAGATCGAGGGAAAACTATAGATTCTTCAAACATTGGAAATCTCTCGAACTAGTGATATGTTTGAGTTTCATATGATCAACTTATACGTCGGAATATTCTTTACAAACATTTCAGAAACAACTTTCTAACAGGACAAAGCTAGATTGAATTGATGCAAACCAGCCAATTTGACCTCCATTAGCTCTTAATCGTAAGGGCTGTAGTCAATTAAAATGGGTATTACTAACAAAAAAATTCACACGAATCTCAATTACGACGGTTGTGGATGTGTTAAATTTTAATCAAAAGGTAAAAGCCTGATTGTATTTTTGTTTATTGTTTGGTTCAGAAGTTAAGGTGTTTTTATAATTTATTATGGCTAAAGGTAGATTTTGAATCTCTTATCAATGCCAGACAAGGTAATCTTTCATGGTTAAAAGATAAGGTTTGCGTTCGTCATTTAAGTATGTTAAATTTCATACACGTATCAAGGGTAGTTCAAACACAATTATACTTTTGAAAAGTCATTTTTTTTATTCACAAAAGGCAATGAAACGTTTCTTTCTGTTCTTATCATAACTTTGATAGCCTACGATGGCAACTACACGCAGAGCTATATACGGTGGCAATATTCTCGTCTGTGGTCTCCTGTTGGCAACATCCTTAGCAGCACAGTTACTGTAACTGATAGAACTAAGAGCACCATACAGCACAGCGATTTGCATACACATGCTGCTGTCTGAAGTGCATGATGTGATACCCCACCTTAGAGAAAACCACTGTTATTTCAGAGGGATGTCTGATGCTATTGCTAATTAGACCAGCAGAGCGCAAAGCCCTCTCGCAGGGGGTGATATTAAAATGGAAGAGTCACTGAGTGGTTTGGACCATCTTTTAACCGACTGACAGACTTCATGATTATCACACGGTTTCCAGGGTAGGGACAATAAATGGCATATGAATGCGATATAGTCAGTAGATGAACCATATTGATTTTTAAAAAAGTGGACGGTTATCTTAACATACTGGAGCCGATGAAGTTTAGTTTGCGTGGGTTAGAAGCCTCCGTAGTGCACTAATAGCTGTCTTTGCTTTGCTTTGATATTTTTAAAGCTGCTAAAAAGCATTTTGTACTTGCATGATAGCACTCCGTTCAAGCCATTCAAATCATTAATTGTTAGCATTTTCGTAAAAGCTGCCTGATGGCTTTTAATTAAGTAATGTGACAATTCATGGTCAAAACTCCTTCAAGGAGTAGTTACAGGTTGGCCTACTCTTGAGGAAATTTCAACCTAAGGAAGGATGCACATGTAAATTGTTCTTTTCTGTCATATAAAGAGGCAGTTTTGCATTCTATCAGCGTTATCTTTGCAATTTCGTTTTCTTCTTCATTCTAAAAGACCGTAACAATCATGGTAAGAAAACCCAAAGAGTACTAATTTTTCTGTTAAGTATAATTCGAGAACTTTATTTACCGTATCATTTTGAACTTTGCGTTACTCAAGACCATGTTCCCGCCATGCACTTTACCTATTTAGAGAATCTTTAACCAGTTTCACCTTACAATATCTTTTAATATTTTCGTCATTTCGTTAATGTCGTGGTATGGAGTCTGGCCGTTTCAGCTACAGGACAACACTCTTCATAGCGAGTGACCCTGCATTCTTAAAACAACCTGATTAGATTCAACCAGTATTGTGGTCACAGATTAACCAACCTTTTTTCTGGTTAAAATAACCAAGAAATTCGGGTCAAATTAACACTGTACTGGTGAATTTAATGAACGATTTCTAAATCCCGATCAAATATTAACATTTTCCTGGTAAAATTTAACCAGACTTCCTCGGTTACTTTAACCAGAAAACGGTTGGTTAATCTGTGACCACAATACTGGTTAAATCTAACCAGGATGTTTTAGAGTGTGCCACGCCATGGTGTAAGACCAACACAGAACTGCCAAAAGTTTAAAAGTAATGTTGACAGCGGTGTAGCAAGACCCTTGGGGCCCATGGGTAAGAGAACGAGGAGCCAATGGTATAACAAACCCATTTTCCTAAGACCCCTTCAATTTCCATGGGGATATACAGAGTAAGAGCGAGGCCTTGCACGCAACAGATCCGTGTGCAATACTCAATCCCATCCTTGCCTGGTTCTTCAAAAGCAGTTTTGCAGTTGTTGATAGCTTTGTGGTTCCTTTCGTATCATTCAAAGCGGGGAGTTGCTATTTAGAAGGAGATAAAACGGCAGCTCTCTCCTTTGCACCAACCTTGTTGCAGCCAAGGTCAATGGCTTTGTATAGCACTTGAAGATACAGTGGAACCAAAGCTATTGTTAGTATGGTCTATGTCGTCTAGTATGGTCTATGTCGTCTGCTTCGTTGAAAAGAATTGTCAAATTTTGTCTATATGCTATAGCATTGCCAGTCGCTTTACTTGAAAATTAATTTGCAGCTTCCAACGCGACACAACGCTTATCACAACAGGCTGGTTAAATTTTATGTAACATGTTGATCATGCACTTACCATTCGGTAATTACGAAAGTTTGCGGAAATTAATATGTTCTTAAAACAACTTATAGTCTTACACCTCTCTTTATTCAGTTAGTCATTTACGCATTGTGCCAGAGTAAAACCTTATAAGTTAGTCTTTCTAGAATCCTTTGGAATTAGCAGTCGTTTTGATTAATTAGACCTTCGGATCAAAGCATTGTTACTCTAACCTTATTCATACAGTATGAAGAGGTTTTTTTTTTTTTAGGTCAACTTGGGTAATCAATTGAAAGGGATCAGACAAAAGAAGTGTGTGCCCTAAGCTCTAAGAATGCACTTATGAACTGAAACTATGCAAACGATAAGGTGGATCTAACAGATTACCATTAGATTAAAATTTCCGATGTATTTCCTAAATTGCAAATTCCTGTTCAAAGCAACATGCGCGGATTTAAGGGGCAATCCCGGTGAGCGCTCCGGTTCAGATCCATAACTTTAGGTTGTCAAGGGCCATATAATTATATTCCTTGACTTCAAAACTACCTTAAACCATATTCTAATGCACCCTTGTTAAATTTTCTGGATCCGCTCTCTGTGAAGAGAAATCGAGATGTGTTTCGGGAGTTCAATACATGTGTAGATATCAGGAAACTGATCCATTAGCGCCCTTGTTTTGGCATTGAAACATCAAAATAGATGGCGCTATGCCGGTAATTTATTGAAGACGTACATTTTGTCAGGTCAGTTTGTCTGTTTGTGATTCATGGGTCTTTGTAATTTATTTAACAATAATCGTAAAATTTTGTTTGGAACTTGGAATGATATAACGAAGTGTAATTTATTGTCTGTGAGTGGTTAGACGTGAGGCAGAGTTAAGACTTTTTGATTTTTTCTTTTTTTTTTGCTCATTTGGTTGGGCCCTCTGAACCCTCGGGGTTCCTGGACATTGTCCACCCTGTCCAACTGCTTGCCACTCGTTTAGTATTGTATTACCTGCACCTTCAACCAAGGAGTTGTCTCTCACAGCTCCCTTACCACCAACTTAATCTATTCGAGAACCTCGACCACTTTACAATAATGGTATAATTCAGCCTAATTTGATGTCATGGTAGCACATAATAATAATTTCAAAAAGTAGAGGGGCTTTAAAAACCTTGTAGATGTTTTCACCTGGTACCAGCTGCCCCTCCCAAGAAAGCTGAAAAGTTATCAGTTCATGACATTTTCAATTTACTAAACCAGAACCATGTCAACGCTTCTTTAGAAGAGCTGAAACTTTTCTTACCTTTGCCCTGTTACTGACTTAAACTTGATATAAGCCACCAGCTTTAAGCCCATAGTTTTCCCAAAACTACTTATATTGGCCCCATTTTGCCTCGAGTTATACTCCCTATAATATACGTTTACAACAAAGTGGCAAAAGACCCCATTACATTTGATAACATAGAACAAGGTTGTCCCAATGTCTCCACTTGGTTAAATTTATTAATGGTGTGTGCTATCTGACACTCGTGGTAAATCCGTCTCGTTTTCCATGGAAACTCTGACTTGGTTTCAGACAAAGGCGCAGGAAGCTGTTCAAGACTGGGGGCTGAACCTTGTTTCGGATCGCCGTCCGGGGGGTGTCTAAAAAGAGGGTGTGTCCCCCCCCTTGGAAAATTTTTGTTTATTTGAGGGTCCTTAGATGCAATTTGGTGCATCATTTTGGACAAATGTTAATGCAAATTTTTGACATTTTTAGTCCTTTGGAAAAATTTTAGATATTTGTGGGTGTTTAGATGAAATTTGGTGCATAAGCCTATTTTGGACACATTTTAAGGTAAACTACTGCACATTTTTGACATAACTTAGTACTTTGGAAATGTTTTGGATAATTGAGGGCTTAGGCTATAGATGCAATCTGGTGCATTATTTTGGAGAAAATTAGGGTAAACTAATGCACATTTTTTGACATTTCTTACTTAGCCCTTTGAAATTTTTTTTTATATTTGTGGGTCCTAAGATGCAATTTGGTGCATTATCTTGGACAATTTTAAGGTAAACTACTGCGCATTTTTCACATTACTCAGCCCTTTGGAAAATTTTTTGATATTTGAGGGTCTTAAGATGCAATCTGGTGCATAATTTTGGACAATTGTTAACGTAAATTACCGCAAATTTTTGATATTTCTTACAGAAAAGAAAGACAAATAACGGGTTTTCGTGCTTGGAAAGTGGGGGGCTAAATCATACCTCCGCTCCCACAAATTTTCGATGGGGCTGGCGCCCCCGGCCCCCACTTCGTACGCCAGCGGTTTCAAAGGCATTTCGAGTCGCAGCTACAAATTGAATTTAAGCACGTCAGGCACACTAGAGAGTAAGCTTACCAGCTGTTGTAACTAGAGAGTCAATACAGCATCCTGTTCTAATAAACTTTCATATTACCTTGGTGGACGTATGGTCAAACTTTGAAGCAACTTAACGAAAGTACTAGTCGCCTAGTTCATTATGTTTCTGAGGGAACTCCTGAGACATCGGATGGACTATAGAATGATGTTTGGTATGAATACTCAACCTCGTAGGCCCATTAGATGACTCAAAAAGAAGAAAACATAGGCTATACTTTTTTCTTTCTGTTCATCTTCATGTTATGATTATTTAAAGACATAAACTAAACAAATTTTAACAGATGAGAAATATTATCAGCTGATCAAACCAGGGAACTGAAAGACAAATCTCTGATCAAACCAGAATTGTTATATAGTGTAGATACTATTGAAATAATGTATTCAGTCCTTTTCATTTATGATAGCTTTTAGGTAATTCCAGTGAGGCTAATCTAAGGCTGTTAGGTGAATCAAAATATGTTAGAAGAAAGGTGTAACGATGTGACAAATTTACAATCCGTTGTGGTCTTGAAGATATTTTACGAGAGCGTCACAGCCATAGTAAAATTCTTCAGCAGTGGGCTTAATTTGCGACGCCGGCAGAAGGAAACCGTAGGCCCCGGTGTCTCTCAGCTCCAATGCATATGAATGCGTTATTCCTGCAGCATCATATCCCCAATCGGCAGAAGAGCCGCTAGCTACATCTACGATAAACAAGAAAGTAGGTACATTGAAAACGTTATTACAAAATATTTATAATGCTGTGAATAATACCTTCAGTAGAAGAATTTTTTCGTTGTTGAGTAGTATTTGCCTTTTGAGTTGATCTTCAAGATTTCAACGAAATAACTATATACTGTTTGCTACTCAATATTACATTATTCAGTAACAATTACACTTTTTACTTACAAATAACTTCTGCGATGGGTCCATTTTCATATACCTTGCCGTGTATAGCCTTCACGGCATCTACTGAGGCTTGAGATGCTTCCATCTGTAGAGTAACAATAATGTCAAGAAGAGGTTTATAACGGTTCATGAGAAGACCATGTATGATTAGTGGAAAGCGACATGAAATGAAGCAAAAGGTTGTCCAGTAAACGTGTTCGGGGCTCGTCAACCAACAAACTTTAGATGGAGAAAATAAAAGAAAACCTTTAGTGCAATGGCATTGGGAGTGACTGTAATGAATCTTGAGAAACCAATGAGCCATTGGGTGCATCAGAAACCTGACACACCTGTCTTCTAGCTAATGCAAATTGAACAAAATGGTGAAAAACTATAATGAATGGGTTACCGCAACGTCCTTTATTTGAAGGGCAATGTTATTTCGTTTTCACACAACATGGACAATTCATTTCGGCAGCTTGAAGGAAACTTTCTGAACATTCCTGAGAGAACTTATTTAAATATGGAAAACATGTGCAATTCAACTTTCGGAGAAAAAATAATCAAAATTGACACTTTTGACCACAGATGCAAGAAAAAGCACTACTAAGTCAGCGAACTGTGATATTATTCAGGGGAATTTGATATCTAAATGTTGTGAGGAGTATGATCAAAATGGTTTGGTTTTGGGTAGTTACATTGATAATTGAAGAGTTTGTAAGAACCAATGAAACACGTAAGTTGTTCTACAGGAAGGAAACAGTGCTATTTAAGATATTTAATTTGTTCAAGCCTATTGTTTTTCTTATATTTTATATGCAACATTAGCCATTACATAGAAGATTGTTACACAGTTTTCTCCCAACCACCTCTTTTTTACCTTTATGTTTCATTTTCGTCAATGGTCTAAATAGGATTAGTTTTTTCATAACCTTTGAAAACTGAAAAATAAGACAGTTTCAAAATCCAGGGTAAAGTATTATTTTGTAGGGTCGATCAAAGTTTGGGGGTTGTAGGGTATATACTACTTTTCAAAATCAATGAAATGTTGTTATGGGTAATATACTGGCGGCGGAACCCGGAGGGGGGCTTCGGGGGCTAAGCCCCCAATGAAAAAAGTGAGGGGGCTAAAGGTATGTTCAGCCCCCCCTAAATATTTGCCAAGTGCAGACATGAGATCCATATTTCAAGGCTGGGTACATGCAGCTTAAAACACTCGGGAAGTGTCGTTTCCGGCCATTTGGAGGGTTTGTAAAGCCAGAAATTTTCTTGTCCTTGGCCAACCTATGGTGGCGCTCCGCTTAGAAACATGTATTACCATTTTTCATAGATTAATTTTTTTTTTCATTATTTGAGAAATTGCAGACATGAGATCCATATTTCAAGGCTGGGTACATGCAGCTTAAAACACTCGGGAAGTGCCGTTTCCGGCCATCTGGAGGGTTTTTAAAGCCAAAAATTTTCTTGTACGCTCCGCGCCAACCGATGGCGGTGCTCCGCTTAGATAGTCTTCCTGGCACTCAGCCCCCCCCCCCCAATATTTTTCCGTTCCGCCGCGCCTGGCTTGTATCACCAACATCCGGGCTTTTAGTATACTGACTGTTCATACATGTTGTATCTACGATTATTTTTTTGTTTTATTGCAAATTATAAATCGATAGGCTATTCTAGTTTTTTTTTCAGAAATTGTGAATTTGTTTTACAAGATAACACGATTTACAAGTGACACGTCGCTGTCGGCTACTAAAGGCATAATGAGAAATGTTTCTGCATAATTTAGCAATAAAATCATGATTCCGAAGAGAAGAAATGAGATGGTGAGGGCTACTATCCTTCTGTTACACTGAACACTACCCATGGACCCTTCTTAAGCCTTAAATATTTTCCCACAACCTACTTGCCCAAAACATACGTACTATGAAGGTACGGTAAATAAACGGGTTTGGCTGCCTCAAAAATATTTAACAGCATGCTATACTAGGGGCCGAGATTTTAAATAGAGCCAACGTGTCCTCTTAGGCACCGTACAACTTACAATTATAGTATAAACAACCAACCACTTGAAAAATGAAAATGAAATTCTGCTGGTCGGCTCTTCATTTACAAATGACTGTGTCGTCTTCTAGAACATTTCCTAGATACAGGACCCGAAAGTGTTACAAAATGATTTGAATATGGGTTAAGTTGTAGCAAATGCAACATTAAAACATTGAAATTGCTATGTACTCGGTATTTCTTAATGGATATCCCCTGTTCTCTCCAATTACTACCCGTGGTAGGACAATTAACACTGAGAAAACAAACACATAGTGCTACTTCGAGTTACCCTTGAGACCATCATCTCACCAATACCTAAGATCATAAGCGCGTAGGAAGCGCGGGGGGGGGGGGGTTAAGGGGGACGTTCCAATAATTTAACCGGGGGAATGAGACACCTTTTGCCAACTCCCCGGCCGAGTCCCTTCCTCAATACTTTATGATAAGTGTATCGGCATACAAATATCTTGAGAGATTGAAAAGTATTAATCGGTACACTATATTTTCATTTTATTATTTACAGATCTAAGTGACAAATGTAACCCATTTTCAACAGTAATAAGGTGTAAATGACTAAAATAAAATCTTGATGTCCTTCGCGCGCGAATGTATTCTAACAATTTACCAGTGTTGACTCGACTCGAGTCGGAATCCAGTCACTATTTCTGACTACTCGACTCCACTCAAATGGGTCAAAAGACTCGACTCGACTCGAGTAAGAAGTTTTACAAAATGCAAAAGTCTCGACTCGACTCGAGTTAGTATGTGGAAAAGACTCGACTCGACTCGAGTCACCATGCAAGAAGACTCGACTCGACTCGAGTCAGTGACTCAGTGACTCGATTACAACACTGCCTGCAAAGGAATCTAAGTCTTTATAGCTACACAGAGCCATATATTAGAATGGCTCTGGTGCTGCAGTTACGGCACTGCCCTCTAGATTAGGTTCTTGAATTCTCAGCATCTTACTTCTTGACCCATGACCCACAGAGTTAATACTTTCCTTACGTACCGAGAATTCCCAGGTGGTCTTAACTGCTTAAGCTAGTATAATTATATAAAAGGTAACGCACGTACCTTTAGCGAGATTTTCCTAGACCTACCCTCAGCCATCATCGTTACCCCATCGTGTTACTGTATTTCGTATTTCATTAAGGGCGTGGTAGACCTCCGCAAATATACTTAGAGAAGCCAAAGAGGTATGTTGAATTGTTTACTATTTTTGCATTTACATGTAGACATATATTTGGGGTAATAATTACAGTGTAATTAAGCGTTCATGGGTCGCAAACAAACAGAGAAGGTAATTTAAATTGTTAAAGTGCGTATAACCTTTCGAGGTATGTAATTTTAGTATTTCAGTTCATGTTATGTAGCTTTTCTAGTTAGTTGAAAGTATATTTTGTAATTTTGTGTCGTTTTGATAGTCTATTTTTTGTATTCGATGTATTCAGGTATTTGCAGTTTGTGTATAATTCGTTTGTATTGTTGAATTTAGATGTTGTCATTTTTGTTTCACAGTTTCCACGGAGGTTACAGAATAAACTTCGTTGGTAAAATAATCTACACTGTCTGTGCCTTCTCTCGGGTCCTTTGGCAAACTTAAATTCTTGGAATCACAATCGGCCTCCCTACAAACGGCTATACTGCCTATAATACCCGAACTTTGCTATACTGTCTGTCGAAATTTAACTTAGCTAAAATAAAATAATCAGAAGCGATCGTTTATCGATGAGATGAAGGGATCATCGATTCTTCATCCGCACAAGGGTACATGAGGGCAGTGGCGAACGCAGGATTTGTCTAAGGGGGGGGGCATGCAGTTCCGAATTTTCCGAAGACCTTTTTTTTTGCTTTTTTGCACTTCATTCCTTGAAGACCGAC
>WURT03157410.1:0-28438 GCA_009936505.3 Holothuria glaberrima | reverse complement strand
GTTAGGAAGCTTGGATACTTCACATGGTGTTGCATTTAATCCATCAGAAAACCCCTGAGTGTTTTTGGATGTCAGAGTTCAGCTGAAATCACCAGTGGCCAAAAAGCAAAATTTCCTAAGAATTCCCAAGGTCACATATGAACACAAAATTGTAACTTTCCAGCACATTCAGATAGCATTCAATTGATGATTGAAAGAAATGGGACATCTTGGCATCATTTGAGTGCTATTCATCAAAACCACAATGCAATTTTTGCCTTCTGGTTGCTTAATGCATTGTCTTTACAAAAAGAAAGCTACCTGGCATTTCTGCTGTCAAAATTATTGCTGGTGAGCTTTTGATTACTTTAACGAGAGCATTTTACCATGTTTGGGGTCCTTTCAACTTTTTGGAAACCCACAGGTAAAACTTTGACAGCCTTTCGGGAAACAAACATTACTGTGGTTTTGATTTTTTATATCTGACAAGAGGGGATACATCCTTCTGTCACAGAGGTAGATTTTGGCTTAGCGGTTATGCAGCTCTCATGTGACTTGATCGGATATTACGGGGATAATTGTTTCAGATAGAGCAGTGACAATTACCCCTTGGTTTACTTGTCTTGTGTTAACTGTTTTGTTGCATGCAGTACATATATAATGGCAAACGAATGCAAGCGGGGAAAAATGCACATTAATGAAATTTGCAAATCTATTTTCTTGTTCATTGTGAGACCTCGCATAAGCCCCAAAAATGTTAAACACGCTCGATGAGTGTGATAGGTTTCGATGAGTTCGACTGGATGGTTTGTCAATTACAATGGGATAGTACTGCATCAACATTTGTGTAAATTTTGTAAGTCGAATTGTTGGGAGTGGATTCTTACTTGAAATGAAACAAATAGCAAAAGAGGGACAAAAATTCAACTAAGAAAAGAAAGGATGAGAGAGCTGTTTCCCAATTTTATTCTCTCAATGTCAGTCCCAACCTCAAAGAAAATATCATTTAGGTTACTTGTTGCTTCTTCTCACTGAACCTGCTGTAAAAAGATAAACTGTTGAACAAAAGCACATAGCCACCACTGCCTCGACGACGGCATGCTAATCCGCGTATTGTTGTGCAGTCAGTGCAAGCCTTTTCTCCTCACTTTCGTACATATTACTCTAGCTCTGCTCAAGAGGCTCATTTCACGGAGTATGCACATTCTTAAAAGCCTATTGAGAGCAAAACACGGAGGGAAATGACAGAATGAATATGACATCTCCCCTAATTACAATAGCTTCAATGACTCCAAAATATTTGGTTTGAGAAATGGGCTGTAAGCTTGATGACAGTAAGAAGGGTACACACAGTCTACATTGCTCTATGGTAACAGTGCTGTAGGGAATCTTTTCCTCACCTTAAATAATTTGTAGAGTTATTTTTTTAAAGTTGTGGATAAAATTTTCATTCCCATACATATATACATCAATAATTTAGGCAGCCTTTAAAGAATCAGGAATTACCTTCAGACATCAATATTTTCATCTCAGGAATCTGGCAATCGTTGGTGTGAACAGACATCCTAGGCTTCTTAAAAAGCTGGTAAAATGAGTATACTTATATCTTTGCTGTCTCTAAATTACCATTAAGGTTGGGGGGGGGGGAGCTAATGGTAAACAGCTGTCATTAAACAATTGCTTTGCATTACTGCAACAAAGTCTCAAATCGTGGATGTAACATGTTTTGAGTATGCTGCCATACATGGCAAGAATTGTTTACTTACCCGTACATAGATCTATATCTTCATCTCGACCCATGTTGAGCAGTGTTTCTATGTTTTCATTACAGGTGTTACAAATGTGATGATGAGGTTCCATGTAGTGACTGGAAAAAGTTTCTGGAGTGCTCTGATTGGCTGAAAAAACAACTTGGAGTTAGCAAGTCAGATAGATTGGGTCAGTATCTAATTTAACTTCATAGAGATTTAAATTGCGATATTTGGTTGATGTTTTTCCCCGAAGCTGATGTATGCAGATGGCGTGGTATTGTTTCTAGTTATTTCATGTCTTGCATTTTAAGTACGCCCATTCTTAGAGTGCTGTGAGCTCTACCAATGCTGAAATGTGTAAGTGTACAAAGAAAACTGTGGTCATGGAGGTAAACATGAAAGCTGTTATTTATAAGTCTTTCTGAGAAATTGTAGCAAAGAAATATAGGTGATGGTGAAAGGCTGAAAAGACAGGGAGAAAGAATTTTGGGTTTATGCTTATGTCTTAGTGTACTAGCCCCTTGTCCTGAAAGTGATTCACCTAAAGTGAACAGTAAAAAGATGATTTTCTATTTACTTAAAAAGTTTTCACATTTGAGATCTGGTTACCTCAAATAACCTTTTGATATTTTTATAAACAATAGGAATCTTGAACCCATCATATTGCATTCGCATTGTAAGCAGAAGCTCTGTCAGTGTTTGTCTTCTGAAATACCTCACGTAAGAAGTTTTAACAGTTTGACCGTTAGCAAAGTGTAAATTTTGAAATGTTATTTTTGTAGGAGGTTTCCCTTCGAAGAAAAAAGGAAAAGAAAGAGATGCTGATAGGGAGGAAGATAAGAAGCAGAAATCCACCCCTAACCCAGTAGAGAAGAATTCAACATCATCCAAAGTGAAGGTACTTATCTTTCTCTTTATGCATTCGTGTGCCTTTTTGAACAATTATCATTCAAATGGGCCATTTTAAAAAGTTATGATCTGATAAAAATAATGTCAAGGAATCACCCTTTCTATATAATAGCAGACTTAAATCATTGTTAAATGCACCAAAGGAATTGTGGGAACCTGGAGTGTAAACATTAGCATGATGTCACTACTCCATTGTTTATACTCACAGTATGAGTATGGATGGATGGTCTAGCAAGTAAATAGAAATACTCTTGAGAAAGAGGAGATTGAAGTTATTTTGGTTTTTTGTGCAGTACATCATTATGTTGTAGGAAGTGACAGTTTGTGTGAAGTGTCAGAGGGGGGAACTATCATCCCATTATAGAAGCTCTTTTATCTCGAAATTTCTTAGGCTACACAACTTTGAAAACAGGGTGAAAGTCCTAATTGTGAGCTTTTTTATGAGAGGTATGTAGCGTGTGTCGGTTGGGAACTTCTACAAGGGCCCAGAGGCCATGGAATAAATCAAATTGTAGTGTGTTAGTCAACCGAGGAATAAGCAATGGTTTGCTGCCTGAAGATTGATTGGCAGCAAGGGGTGAAGTTGTCGTAAATGGTCATAAACAGTTTAGTCTTCAATTGTTATGACAGGCGATCTCAAAGCATGCTCATGTGCAGTAATGGCAGCGATCATTGTGGAAATAGTAAAAAGTGTCAGAATTCTTATAGCAAATTGGGATGCGAATTAAACTTACCCACAAGGTAGGGTTCGTAATACATACAGGTGATGTGTCATCTGCCCTTGCAACAGTCAAAGTCATTGCTAGAAAGATGCTGAAGAGGGTGACAGACATTCCAAACATTATGAAAATAGCCCTAGACATTTCCTAATCAATTGTTGACAAAAACAAAATCATAGACCCTGTGACCCCGGTAAATTGCTCCTGTAGACATTTAATGGGGGGGCGTTTCCAGTGCATTTGGAAAGAGCCATATCCTTCCCCCACCCTACCCCTCCCACCCACAGAAAACCCAAACTTTGAAGCTTGGTCAAGGACATCAGAGGTACTGAAAGGAAATTATGGTGTCTTATTTCCCATAATTGATCTTTCAAAATTGTACCAAAATGAAAACAGTATGTCATGTGAGTATTGATCAGCAAGTCTCCTTGGGCCTGAGAAAGTTGGAGATTTTGACTCTCCGGGCATGGAAAAGTCATGGAATTTTATGGAGACTTAACTTCTGTTGCTTGCATGTACAATGCATTTTTATCTCATATTTTTAATGCTAAGAAAATGCCCTTCGAACATAGGTCATAGATATTTCATAATTTGTTCATGAAATGGTTGTGCAAAAGCCATCACTCTTCCTGTTTGTCAGATGCAGCAATCCTACGGTGTTACATGGTTGTTAAGGCTTTATTTTAATGTTCCTGTCAAGTGATCACTTTCTACAATTCGGTTAGTTTTGAGCTTTGAGCTTAAACAAAAGATTGCTTCCCAGTTAATCTGCATTGGACCAAGTTAATAGTGTTAGTAGTTGTGGTAGATTGAATAATGTGTTCTCAAGGAATCACAATGAACAAGAGTGTCGTCTGAAGACGTCAGAGCCACTTCTTATGCCACTTCTTATAAGAGTATGACTACCCTCAAGTCATTTGGGAGTGTCCTTGTTGAAACATCTTCCAAAGTGTTGTCTTGAAATTTTTTCAGGTGGCCTTTTTATAAATAAGTGTAAATTGTAAATTTAAATATTTCCTTCACTTAGCTGAGTTAGCTCACACATACAGAGAGAGAGAGAGCTACCTTAGATTCCTCCTCATGACTTACACAAATGAAGGTGTCTGTTTAGAATATTAGGATAGTGTCAATATCTGTAGTTTGTAAACAGTTTTTATGTAATGTATCTGATGTTTCTTCCTTCACAGGGATTGGTGAACCTTGGAAATACTTGTTTCTTCAATGCAGTTATGCAGGTATAAAGGATCTTTTCATTTATTTTGATGAAAAGTTGTGTTTACACCAGCAGTTCCAAACTAGGGATAAATCTTCACTTGGGGGAACAAAGCCACAATACAGGGGGTACAAAAGTAGTGTAAAATCACTGTTGAATGGTTATTTCATGTCGCTGGTAGCTGTGGGGAGGGGGTGTGCTAGGGAGTACCTAAAGTGATGACAAAGGTATGTGGCTATAAAAGGTTGGCAAACATTGGATTATTGTGCGTCTTGACAGTGGTTGTATTTAAATTTGAAATATGAAGTGTTTGTGGGAATGTCAGTTAAGTGTGAATAAGTTTCAGATGTGAAATGTTACAACATAGGTCAAGGACTAAATGTGTAGAGTTGGTACGTACAAGACATGATATGTAACTTAGAATTGCTTAAAATCTCACTCTAGACTAGTGACTTCAGAAGATGTACTGAAGTCAGAGTTGTAACAAGTCATGACTCAAGTCACTATGATCTCTCTAGACTAATCTGACTGGTGTAATTGTAAAGACATCTTTCTGATGAATACAAATGACAAAATGACCAGAGTCAGAGGTGTGTCATGACTCAAGTCACTGTCTATGCTAGCCTGACTTATATGTGAGAAGAGCTTCATTGGATTTTGTTCCATGAAAGAAAAGCTCACATTGAAAGATTTTTACCACAGTTTTCAAATTTTGACAGTTTTTTTGCAACCACTGTGGGCACTAAATCAATGGAATAACAGCATGTTGTTGACTGCTGTTTCCAGGTATAGAATGTCAGGAGGGCCCTCCATTTCACAAAAGGGGTGTCCCTTGTGTAGTTCTGAATACATCTACTTAACATACAAATAACATAGTAATTGAAGTCAAAGGCTTGACCCAGTCAACATATTAGCTATGAATAAATTTTGACTTGAATTCAGATTTGATGTCTTGTAACAATTCTGGATGACAGGGTATGCCACAATTAGTTATGTGGTGAGATGGTACATAAATGTGATGCATTACCATTCATCTTTTTTGACTTTGTGTTGGCAGACAGAGATGAGTGGTTGGGGGAGGGGGATGCCCACTAGACCAAAGGATCACTAGATTGAAGGTTTTTAGACCGTAGATCAGCTTGAAAGAAAGTCTTCTTCGCATTAGGAGTGGGCTTAGGATTGGGTTACATACAAAATTAGGTTTACGATTAGTCTCAGGTAGGATTAGGTTTTGCATAGGGATTATGGTTAGGATTTAGTTTGGAGTAGGATCTTGGGTCTAGTGAACCTTTGATGTAGCAAACCTTGCCTGGTTTGGATCTTCATATGTGGTGGAGTAGCTGAATAAAGGAAGCTGTCAGAGATGAGCTTGGTCCAAGCATTACCAAGGGAATGATGGAAGGGTTAGGAAAGCTTTATTTCAAGATATGGCACAAGATAAATATCTTGCCTATTACAGTGTTACAAAACTCTCTCTTCTAGAACCTGACACAGACCCATGTACTGCGATCAGTTCTCAGTGAGAAGTGGGCAGTGGGCAAACAGGTTGACATCCCGCTGGACACTCATCTTGACCTTGATGCACCAAATGATGAAGATAAATCAGAAGAAGATGGAGAAGAAAATGTAAGTATGAGAAACAAGCATTAGTTGAAATGAGTACAAAATTGTAAGTATGAGAAACAGGAATTTGTTAGATTGAGTACAAAATCGTCAGTATGAGAAACAGGAATTTGTTAGATTGAGTACAAAATTGTCAGTTTGAGAAACAGGAATTTGTTAGATTGAGTACAAAATCATCAGTATGAGTAACAGGAATTTGTTAGATTGAATACAAAATCGTCAGTATGAGAAACAGGAATTTGTTATATTCAGTACAAAATTGTAAGTATGAGAAACAGGAATTTGTTAGAGTGAGTACAAAATTGTAAGTATGAGAAACAGGAATTTGTTAGGAAAAGTTAAAAACAGTAAGCATGAGAAAAGAATTGTTAGAAAAAGTTTAAAATTGTATGAGAAACATGAATTTGATAGAATGAGTTAAAACTGTATGTGAAACAGGATTCTGTTATCTGGAATGAGAATAACATTGTAAGAATGAGAAACAGGATTTTGGTAGAATGACTGCAAAATTGTAAGTGTGAGAAACAGGAATTTGTTATCTGGAATGAGTACAAAATTGTAAGTATTAGAAACAGGAATTTGATAGAATGAGTTAAAAATTGTAAGTATGAAAAAACAGCTTTTTCAGGAAGACCTGCAGTATCAAAATGTTTTACTCCATTTGGTAAAATTAAATTGTAAAAATTCTACATGATTGTCACATTACAACTTCATTTTGTGACATCAGCTTAATCTTTCATATCTCAACCAGAATGTAAAAAATTGTGTTACTTCTAGGTACAAAATGGAAATTTTAAAATCTGTCGTAAATTAAGCAAAAATTATCATATATGTACATTGTGATAGTGGCAGTGCTTGTATTTCTCCTTTATTACATTAAATTAGTTTTGGGATCATTGTGATTATGTACATTCAAAAATTACTTGTTTTCCAATTGTCAGTTCTTTGTAAGTTTTTAACTTGGCATATTCTGGCAAGCATTGAAAGCTTCTTTTCTGCAGCAGAGTAAAATATTGGAGCTTATTTGACTGATATTTTTTGTATAATTGATGCAATTCATAAATACCTCTTCTACCTCTTCTTTACCTCTGTAGTCTCATCTTGTAATATCCCTGCCCTCTATGGGCTCCCTGACATCAGCTCTCCTTGGCTTTTTAGAAGATGTGAATAAGGAATCTAAAAACTCATCGGTCAATCCACGACCTCTTTTCTCTGAAGTCTGTCAGAAGTGAGTTTCGCATTCTTCCATATCTAGGCATTGTCTTTCAAATATGCATTTTCTCTGTACACTTTTCTGGCTGTGAAGTGTTATACCGAAAGATTTGTGGAAGCACTTCATTTGTGTTAAATTAGCTAATCATTTTAGTAATGTGTACATATTGATGGGAATTAGATGCATGAGTAAGGATAAAAACTTGTTTTAGAGCTTTCTGAAGAGGAATGCTGTCAACAGTTACTTCCAGAAAAGAAAATTCTCTCTTTCACAGAAACCAGTCAAGCTTATCAAAATTAAAGTTAGTCCTTAAGTGGTAGAATGTTAGCCCTTGTGAACCCGTGGAAGTGTTTCTTCTCATGATTTTTAATTTTCAGTGTGATCTTATGTGATCAGATTATGTTTGAGAGACTTGAGCTTCTGACGTACGGTCACAATCATTGACCATGTGCTGTGACACTGTCGAGGACTGTTATTATCACAACTTAATGCTTAAGTTCTACATCATTATGACTTGACTTCAACAATTTTCTGGTGATTTCATTGGTTGTGATTTGTTTATAGGTGACTTCGTAAAACACAGATATACGTGTAAGTGTTGGTTAAAAGATAGATATAACACCAGGTCTTTCATATGTGAGGGCTTTCGATACTACATTAAATTTAATATTCATGCTAGGTATGACTGCAAGTGACTTGAATCATTTTCTGTCGATTGCATTCAGTGTAATTTGTTTTTTCAGTGACTTCAAAGACAGATCTTTATATAGATAGTTGTTTAAGAAACATATTTACTCTTTTATTCATCAGGGCTGCAAGGTTCAAAGGTTATCAACAACAGGACTCTCACGAACTGTTGAGGTACCTCCTTGATAGTATGAGAAATGAACAGATTAAGGTAAAAATGACACTATGCTAACATTTTATATCTTGTATGCTCGAATTATTCAATACCTTGAAAAACTTAAAAACAGACCTTATACATACGATGCCACATAACTTAATGTGCACCCTACCAGTGAAGGTAAGATGTATCATTTCAACTTACACCAGCAAATGCAAACAGCTTATTTGTGCATTAATTGGATAAGCGTGTAGTTTTCTATGAGCATGTGCAAAGTCTATGTCCTGTGTGCAGTGTGCTTCAGTGTTGCAGCCAAAGTGATGTCATTGCATAAGGTCTGTTGCCTGTCTTTGAATTGGTTTTTTCAAAACATTAATAAAAAACCTTAATATTTGTATTTCATGTGATTACCATGGAGAAGTACTTATACTGAATGTTCCATTTTTAGGGCCTTGTCAGTGTCTTAACTTTGTCATTTTATGCAGTTACTAAGAAAAATTCTTTGCATTTATTTGGAGAATTTATAGAAAATCTTGAGAGTAAATGGTGACACCAGTTTTCCCCAAACATTTGTCAAAGAGCTATTTCTGCTCTTTGTGGCATGGGGTTCATTTTGTCTGCTTTTCTGTCCAATACCTTACAGAAATCAGATTCTACTTGTCTCCTATTGTAAGTCTTATAATAGAGAAGTATTAAAACTGAACTAAGTAAGGAATATTCCAATACTGGAGGTATCTTTCTCTAAAGGTTGTTTTCTTTGTCTTACCTCCATCTAGAGAATTCAAGAAGGAATCCTGAATACATTCAATATAAAAGACAAGGACAAATCAAAAATCAACAAGTTGGATGAAAATACTAAAAAGAAAATAAGAGGTGAGTTATAGTGGACTCCCAAACTTCCCTCATTCATCACTGTCTTCTCCAGTTTTATTTACCAAAGTACATTTTGCTATTATAGCCTAGATACTGCCAAATAATGTCTCAAACTATTCATTAAATTAAAATACCTTCAAAATAGACCTTGTCTTTGCTGGCTTGGTCAGATAAACTGGAACTAATTTCTTCAGACCTTAAATTTCTATGCTGGTGGAGTCAGGGAAATGGGAACTATTTATTCCACATGTTTGAAGTAAATGGGCATTGGGGTGGACTGATACCAATGGACAATCAAGTACATTTTGTTAGATGTTGCAAACTTGAAAGAATTTCACAGTATTCAAAAATCATTTTAAACTTTCTCTTCTACCTTGGCACTTCTGGATATTACAGAAAAGGAAGTGAGGCTGTAGTGCACTGTAGTAGTTCAAAAGGCAGTGGAGGTTGGGGTCAGGGGTTGGGGCTGGAAGGGGGTGGGGATGCACATGTCTCCACTACAACAGTCAGTTCCTGTACTAAAACATGTCGCACTTTGGGGAGCTTATCTTCAGTATGCCTTCTAAACTATTTTTATGTTAGGTATAAACTTCTGGGTAAGTGATTATGGTGTCTATTCATAACTTATTTCTTTGTTCCCTTACAGAATATGGCTTGAAGGGTAAGATGACATTTGTTGATGGTGTCTTTGGAGGTTACCTTATCAGCTCTGTTAAATGTCAAGTATGCAACACAGTAAGTGATCATCTTTTTTGCATAATTTGAAGTAATATATTGATAGAAAACTTTAAACATTTCCAGATGGAGTATTTTACATTTGTCTCCATAGTTTTCACATTGGGGAAATTTACTGCAGTACCTCCATCATTGATTTCCTTGTAGAACATAGTGGATAATTTAAGGATAATGTAACTATGTAAACCTTACGTACAATTAGTTTGGACATTGGACAGAGTAAAAGTTTCCTTTCTGTACAACCCTCCCCTCCCTCCCCCCAACCTACCAACTTGGAATCCACAAAATCAGTTTTGGCATTTATCTAGGATGGTTTTGTTAAGGTGAAGTAGCTTTTCTTTCAACAAAAAGGTATTTTGCTTCGTGTTCTTCAATATATGGTATGAAGCTCTTTCAAGTTAGGGCACAATTTCCTTTTAATTT
Source organism: Holothuria glaberrima (assembly GCA_009936505.3). Lineage (NCBI taxonomy): Eukaryota > Metazoa > Echinodermata > Holothuroidea > Aspidochirotida > Holothuriidae > Holothuria > Holothuria glaberrima. The sequence continues at coordinate 18,156 of WURT03157410.1, read as the reverse complement.
CTACACCATGTACAAATATTTTAAATTTCAATTTCATTTATATATAGGTATCAGAGATTCTGGAACCGTTCTTGGATTTATCTTTACCAATCTTGGAAGCAAAGGTAAGCTTTTGACCAGATTCTTATTTGACAAAGAAAAGAAAATTTTGGAGAAACATCAGAGTTGCCATAATGTTCAATGAGCCATAGAAAGTTGTCACAGTAAGGGCATGGTTAGAATGACCCATAACTGAAAAGAACCCTTCAAGGGAAACATTGTGTTCATTTTACAGAAAATTTTTATATTTTGAAAATCAGTATTTATAGGTAAAGAATGATAGATAATTCAAAATAAGGCAGTATGGTAGCTTTCTTTCAAGAAATAACAGAACAAAAATTCAGTTATTTATTTCTCAAGAATAATTTGTTGGCCCAAACTTTCCAAACTTTAAATGATGCCACTCTTATAAATCCTGTAATGCATAATAAGTTGAGGAGATAAAGCTATTGCTAGAGTTTCATAGTGAGACAGAATGGTTTAATAACAGTTAAAGCTATTTTCTTTGTATGCTATGTTGGTTCTTTTTAGGTGCAATATTTCCCTTTAAATATGCTGGTGTCCTTAATTTAAGTATCCTGGTGGTTGAAGGAATGAAGTATGTATTGGTCTGTATTACAACTTGTTTAGTAAAAATGTCAAGGTGGCAATTATTTTCACTTTAATTGAACTTTATCCATCATTATTTGTGTATTAAGGGTGCTCACAGGAACCTTCTGTATTAGCACCTGGTTCTCTTAATGAACAAATGTAATGGTACTTTGGGATGTGCATCAATTGAATGCCAGACAATAGAGAAATCATTTTAAGAAAAGTTGAAAGAAAATCTAGCATGGAAAGAAAAATCGTCTTGGATGTTTTAACCACAACCCACAGAAAAAGAAACCAAACAGGTCGTTATGAGAAACCAGTAAATCACACAATCATTACTTCAAATGTAGTTCTCGATTGATTCATAGTAGATCTTAGGTTTCTGGGAACAGAGAGCTTCCTTTTTTATTAATTTGGCTTTTTATGGGTCTACATTTGCTTTCCTCATTGACAGTGCGGCCTGGCCCTACACAAAATTTTCAAAACTATAATTAAAATTTCGTAGACTAAGTTATCCCTTTTTATGTCTTAAGTGGTTTACATGAGTAAGTAAAGACCATTGTAAACATTTTCACAATGAATTTGAAAATTAAATTTGAAAACATTTTTGTCACTAGGGAAGCAAGAAGGGCACATTGAGCGGCAGGAACCCTGAACGGCCGCAAACCCTGGCAGAGCAAGCTAAGCTGGCAGAACAAGAGTCAGATGATTTATCCTCACCTGGGGCAACAGCTCCGTCAAAGATGAGCAAACATCAACAACAGAAGGCAAGGGAAAAGGCAAGAAAAGATATGAAGGTAAAATTGTGCCAAACAAATATTTGAAGTAGTGATAAAATAGGATTTATGTCTGCGATTTTGTAATATTTAGGTATGAATTACTGGTTAGGGAATGCATGTAGCAAGTGAAGTTGATGGCACCCTCCTCATCCCCTTCATCTTGTACCACTGCCACACAAATTGTTGGTGTTGCTTTGTTCAAGCTCATTATTAGGATGAATTAGGATGAACAGTGGCAAGGGAACACATTTTGTTCAACATTTGTGGTTATATTGAAATTTTAGCCCAGTGATACTGCCCTCCTCCATTTCTTTCTCTCATTTTATCCATAACATGATATCACCCTTACTCAAATCGCCTACCACTGTACAGTGCAAAACCTGACCTCTGGTTGAAAAGTCGGGACTTTTCTTGATGTTCGCACGTACACATTATGGCCACTGGGACACTTATCAGGTTTTATAATATTTTTATTGATTTTTTAAAATTTTAGGCTATAATCTGCATCAAGTAAAATTTCAACTTTTCAACCAGAGGTCGGGTTTTGCACTGTACAGTAGTAGGCGATTTGAGTAAGGGCAATTACACGTAATGTCTGCAATTTGAATACCATAATAGGAAATAGCACACCATATTTTCAGATTTACAAAGTACTAAGTTTTGTGTCCTCTAAAATTCTCTAGAGTAGTTGGATGAAGGTTTGCATTTACTTTTCTGGAAGACCCTAACAATGTATTATATCTAAACATAAATGCCAAAGGGTAAGGTTAAATGGAAATATTGCATTTGTTTTACAGATAATTTTTATATCTTTTAAACCAATATTTATAGATACAGACTGGTAGACAATTCAAAATAAGGCAGTATGGTAGCTTTCTTTTCAAGAAATAAGGATCTTACAGGATGAAATTCAGTTATTTGTTGCACAAAACTAGTTTGTTCACCCAAACTTTCAAAAATTCAAATGATGCAACATCCGTTACTCTTGTAATGCAGAATATTTTGAGGAGATAAAGCTATTGCTAGAGTTTATTGGTGAGACTGAACGGTTTAATAATAATTGAAGGTATTTTGGTTGTATGCCATTTTGGTGTATTCTAAAGCAATATTTCCCTTTAAAGTAGAAGAAACTGAATTGTATATTTTACCTTACTATTCTTAGAGGAAAAATAGAAAATCAAGAAGCCATTCCCAGAGTAGTGAAAAGGGACAGGAAGGAGCAGAAGAGGGGGATTCCCCATCTCACTCTGATAATGAAGATGGAAAAGACCCTAATGATGCAGATAGCGAGACATCTATGATGGAAAGAAACGGTAGCAATCAGAATGATGAAGGTACTGCCACAGAGGACACTCTAGACTCAAATAATGTAATAGGGAGTGTTGCTATGGAAACAGACTCTAAGAGCAAGGTTAATGCTACCTCTGAAGGTGGTACAGATGATAAAGTAAGCAGCAAGGAGAGTACAATAGAAGAGAATGAGGATGGCAAGTTAAAAGGTGGAGCTAATCAAGACAGTAAATTCACAGAAGAGGAATCGAATATAAAAGGACCTTTGTCATCAGAGGGCACAGTGAAAGAGTCTGAAGCAACAGACAAAGTTGTAGAAGAACTAACTTCAGAATTATCACGTTTAACTATTAATGGTAGTAACTCAAATCTGGAAACTCAAGCAAAAGAAGATGTCAGCAAGGATACTGATGAAGAGGAAAAGGGGCATGTGGACAAGAAAAAAGTGGATAAAGAGACAATGCAATCTGTAGATCAGGATAATAGCAATACTGCCCTCAGGGAGGATGGAGAGTCAACACCCACAAATGTTAATTCTGTATCACCAGCTGTTGAGAGGAGAACTAAGAGACCCCCTCCTTTAATAGCACCACCCCCTGCTCCTTGCATTACCCCAACTAAAAGCCCACCCCTCTCACCTCTGTCTCCGAGCATCAAAGCCAAGGCCACATCCCCCCTAGGGCCACGATACCATGCAAAGTCTCAAGAGTGTTCTGTCCAGTCTTGCCTGAGTCAGTTTACATCACCAGAATGGCTCACTGGAGCTAACAAGTTTGGCTGTGAGAACTGCACTGCTAAGAAGGGAAAAGGTAAATGGACAAAGCGTTTTGATATTTGATAGTCTCATGGTTATATGTTGAGTAAGCAACATTGCTGAATGTTACGTTAATAGGAATATTATGAAAGTAAAATGTTTGTATGAAAATGAACATTACAGTGTAGTCCTTTAATTGTTACTATCAACTTAAGATGGTCTACAGCTGATATAAACCCTGATCTAACATAGTGCTTTACATATGATCCCCTTTATGGTTCACTGACCAATAGGCCAAAAATAATGTTTGGCAGGTGCAAGATTTATTATTGTTCAATATCACTTTTGTCACTAAGCCAAACAGGTTTTGGTCTGTTTGACAATAAGCCAAAAAGAGGATGCTACAGTCTAGTCTATGACTTGTACCCCATCCATGTGAAATTCCTGTTATAGCAGGGAGAGGAGTCCCTGACAGATTTAAGTGGAGTTTAAACAGTAATTGTAGAATGGTATAACAGATCAAGCATTCACACAGCTCTAGTATATTCATTAACTTGGCTTAATCATGACTGCATGACCTCTTAAAGATAAAAAGACAATTGTTCTAATTTTGACCTGACTGTAAGAGTGGTAAGACTTAGTTGAAGCTTTTTAGAACCGCAAAATATGGAGACCATACTACACCTTCATCACATTTGCATTTTTTCCAATGTTAATGTACATCTTATCTTCTTCTTGTTCCTTGACAGATGCTGATGGTAAAAGTAAAACACAGTACACAGATGCAAGCAAACAACTCTTAATTCATCATCCTCCTCCTATACTTACTCTGCATCTCAAGAGATTTCAACAAGTAAGTAGCATTCGTGTCCTCTGCCTTTTCTGCATCCCAAGAGTGTGCAATTAATACATCCTCATCCTTCACTAACATTGTAGCTTAAAAGATTTTAATAAATAAGAAAACTTAGGTATGCTATTATAAAGGATTAGCTAGGTTGGGGAAATTCCATTTTCCTGAGGATGTCAGATAACACTCCCTGTCACAGTTGTCCCTTTGAAGATTGGCAGTTATGAAGTAATACCAGACACCAAATAATGGGAAGGGATGAATATTTTGCAATTACTGAAAAATGGGATGTATTCAAGTTTTCAATTTCTCTCCCTTTCTCTCTCAAATAAGCAGACGGGTTTGTGCACTGGTGTAGGCCATAGCACAATGATTGAAAGGTATTACATTACCATTACAGCTACTTTGGCTGCCTAGTAGATATATTCACTGGCTCAACTTATCCCTTGTTTAACTGAAACTAATGATGCTTTGTGCGAAAGTTTTTACATCTTCCTACCTTAAGGCGAAAAAAAATAATAAAATACATAATAATAAAATACATAAGCATAAGCATGTATTTCCCCCCAACGTCCTCAAGATATAAACAACGTTATTTCAATGGCCTGCCATCCGTGCATGTCAACAGATACGTGTCAGCAAATTCGTCGACTTTGAAGTAATAGCATATGGATTGTGTCTGTAAAAGGACGTTACCACACGTTTACGTATTCCGGTATAAAAAGTGTGTGAAAACATTAAGGGGAATCCATTTTTTTGGCCGTATTTTTTTTTTCGTCCTATGGTCGACTTTATATATACATATATACATATATATATATATATATATATATCAAGCATTGCCAAGAGACTAGAAGTATGTAGTTTTCATACCCGTCTTTGAAGTATTTCTTTCTCTCGTGTAAACCTTGACTTTTGTGGATGACATCATGGAGTGCTGCAGGAAGCCATTCTCCAAAAGTTTGGCAATGGTCTGTTGGAGATTCCATTGGAAACTTGTGGAGATGATGTCAGTTAAATTACATTAATGTGTGGTCCTCCACCATGCAGTAGGTAACAAGGGGTGAATTCAGTGGCAGTTGGACATGATGGGTTTTAGGTGAACCCTGTCCCAAGTACTTGCACCAGTAACCATGGTTTTCCTCAAGAAATTACCCTGGTCCTGGGTTAGGCTGAGCTAATATTGATCTACATTTATCAGATTTCAGATTGATAAGTTACATCTATAGCAGAGTGATTCATGTGTGCCTCATTTAGTCTAGATACTGGGAGTGGACTTAATTCTTCCACAGATTGTAACTGTTGTTTCAGTAACCACTGTCAGGACTCTGAAAAGTGCTGAAAAAGTTAAGCATAGTAGTTTGATTAATTGAATAGTGCATATCTTGACTGTGATATCGTAGAATCATGTGAGATGCAGGCGATTGTAAAAGGAGTTTTCTACTGCATGACCATGACAAGTTTTGCAGCATTGCAAAAATGATAAGTGAACATTGCAACATGAGTTATTTTTAAAAGGGATGAGGCCCAACCTTATTTTGAAATATCATTTATTTCCCCTCATGTTTCCTGACATGTATCTTTGGTATTAAAAACTTTGGAAACTTGATTTTGCCACAAACCTCATGCATACCTGTATGGTAGCTTTTGGTCCACTCTTGCTAAATGGTAGTCAACAAATTAAGTGTGTCCGAATGTTGGAGACTTGTCCAGCAGTTTCCTACAACAATGTGACAACAAAAGGGTCCATGCTGCTGAAAGGCTGTATCACCCTCTGTCCCTAATGAGAGTGCCCCCTGTCGTGACAAGTGTAAAGCTTCCCTCATGCCAGTCATTCATGTCTTGATCTAGTACCTAATCAGTGTTCTCCACGGGTCCAAATTTTGTCCGAGTGCTTTTCTCTGATCTGGCAGATGACATTGATTGCTGTCCTGGCCATGGGTGAGGGATCTCGGGGGGAGGGGGTCCCGGGGGTCGAAAATCGAAAAAAATTTTGCTCACTTATGGTGGGTTAGATCCAAAATGGTACTACATGTGATGCAAAATTTGAATTGAACAATTCAAACGTTACCAAAAAAGGGGAATGCCATATTTTTTGTCCGGGCGGCCGAGATTTTTGTCTGGGCGGCCAATATTTTTGTCGGGGCGGCAACTTTTAGTTCGGATGCTGATGCATGCTCTTCAGATTTTGTCCAGGCGGCGCACCCGGACAAAACGACTAATGGAGAGCACTGCCTAATATCTTTTTTCATGGTGTTTCAGAACATGTACATTGCATGTTTTAGGTAAACCACTAGGTATCCCATGAATTCAGCAAAATAAAGTCACTATGAATTCATTAAAATAAAATTAAAAAAAAGAATATAAAGGCTGAAGCCATTTGACTGAGGATATTGGGGCAGTCCTCCTTCCATGAATTTATCTGCCCAGTCAAAATGTCTAATATCTGATTAGTTGACTTGTTATTAAATACAGAGCATGTAAGAGTTGAAATCCTGGACAAGGCTTTGCAAGTGTTTAGAGCAAAACCCTCACAGCTCCAGAGGGCAAGGCCCATAGTGGATCGTAGCTGTTGAGTTTGAAGTGCTTTCCAGTGCCATGAGGGTAACATGTAGTGCCATTTGATACAAATATTTAGAGTGATTTTCGTGACAAAATCGGGTCAGACTGGTTTACATTTATTGAAATTTGATGTATACTTTCTCCCTGTAGGGAGATGGAGTATGTTTATATCTGAAGCTGCATGCAGTCCATTTGTAACTCAAATACGAAACTCCTTACCCTACTACAAAGTATGTTGCATTGCATTTGCAAGTAAATGCAGTATTTCCTTAGCAACCTGGCCAGGTAGGGACTGAGTGGTTATCATTACTCCTGGTAATTAAAATTGTTTTGGGATATTCCTCATCATTCTCTTTTCTTTCTCACAGGTTGGATATAGCTTACGTAAGATAACACGCCACATCGATTTCCCGTTAGTCCTTGATTTATCACCTTTTTGCAGTGAATCATGTCAGGTGAGGAACTTTGAAATAAGATTTTGCAATTTTAATCTTTTAATTGTTTGTTAGTATAAAATAGGCCTATTCTTAAACTGGTGCTCTTATCTGAACAGTCTGAAGGCTGATGAGGACTTTCTATAACTAAAGTCTGAATTTTTTACTAGTTCAGGAATTAAGTGTGGAGCTAGGCTCAATGTGAAATTAAGTATGAAGCTAGTAGACCAGGTGGGGGGGGGGGTGGTGGGGGGAGACTCCTGGCTGGGTATTGAGTAGCAACTCCACTTTCTCCACTTTCCTTGGAATCATGACTTCTGGGTAATTTTCAAGACTCAAAAATATGTACAAAAGTCAGAGCATTGCCCCAGGGTGCTATTCTGTGGCTGCAGACATGTTTGAAGCCTCCTAGAATATCATGTTTAAAGAAATATTGCACTGCATGTCATCAACATAAGTTTCAAAGTTGGTGTGACATGACATTCTCAACATGATATTCTGTGTGCCTGTTTTCACCAAATAGTGTCTGAAAATTTAATTTTTTGAGTTTGCTTCTTTGGAGACTTCGTGTCAACTCGGATTTCTGCTAAGATAGAGGGCAAGCATTTTGAGTTAGTAATTGTAGCAAGAACCTTTTTTATAGTGATTAGGGCCATTCTTCAAAATATTTTTTTCCTTTTTTTCAGAAATTTGCAAACAAAGATGGCCAGGTGTTATATGCTCTTTATGGAATAGTGGAACACTCTGGTCGGCTTCAGTTTGGACATTACACATCATTTATAAAAGTCCGTCAGCCATCACAGAACTTGTACTTACATACTCTCAAGATTCCTCGGAGTTTGAACTTGCTTCAAGCTGCCAATGCCACATGCAGCAAAAAGACGACAGGAGCAGAAAAGAAACGTCATCCCAAAAGTATGGGAAACAGTGTTTTTACAGAGGGTCTGACAAACCATGCCCAGCCCAATGGTGTTCTCCCAACAGGGGAGCATGTCACAGAACTGGACTCTCAGGGATCTCAGTGGGGACATGTCACTCCAAATCACAATGGAAATACCCCTGAAAATGGTATATCCGGAGCGAGTCTTTTTCCTATGGCTAGTGGAGAGAAGGGAGCGCATCCTAAAGGCAAGTGGTATTATATCAGTGACACCCATGTCAGTGAAGCCACAGAAAGTAAAGTCTTAAATGCTCAAGCTTACCTTCTTTTCTATGAGAGGATACTTTGAGAACTTTTATTCATATTTCTTTTACTTTTAGGGGTCCAGGGAAATTAGGCTTGCACTAAATCCTTTGAACAGTGGTCTGTTTTGTAGGAATGGATGAAAATTCTCTTATGTTTCAAACATGAAAGTTTATCATGTTGCACCTAGCAACTCAATTGGAAAAATTGTTATATTTTGATAACACAATATTCAAAATGATTGCCTCTCAGGGAGGGAAATAAATTCAGTTAAAAAGGTTTAACAATAATAAAAAGTATGGTAAAAAATAAAGACTTAGTAGATATGAAGTAACAGTGGTTAAGGAAGACTACATACCTTTGCGTTATGGGGTATGTAGTGAAGCGGGTAAGGGGAGATAGGGCAGCTGGATATTAGAATTGTTGTACCAAAATGCTTAGATTACCTTGGAAAATGACACATTTCTTTCAAAGCCATCATTTAAAACTTGAATCCTGTCACCATTGTAGTACCTAAATTGTATTGATTACTGAAAATAGATGGAATGACTCAGGTATCTATGTAAAATCATTTACTTCTCACCAATTTGCTGCAAAACTTAGCCACTTGATTAGCCATACTTTTTATGTTTGCATTCCACGTACAGATATTGCTACACCTTTGGTGCAGTTAGTTGGTATAGTGTAAAGTAACTTAGGTACATGTTCTGACTTACAAAACTGACCATGAACAAAGTCCTGAACTGGTCTCCTATCCCAGTCTGCCAAAGTTTTCAAAAGTACTCAACAAACATTGTAATTGGGAAATGTTTCAGCACAAATGTGAAAGTTGGGTTTCTTCCTATTTTAAAAATTTTGTAAAAAGCAATAAATTTATTCATTTATTTTCATTGAGTTGAATTCATGAATATTCAGCAATCCTATTTCACCAACTGTGATGTAGGAATTCAAGAGGGTGTCAGGTTGAAAACAGGAAGCAGATTCTATTTAAAGGGTCACATCTGTGTCACAAGTACCTCGAATTGCTAGTTACAGAAATGCAGTGTTATCAGCTTTTACAAGTTTCTCTTCCTGCAAGCAAGACGGAAACATGTTAAGCCTACACTTAGTTGTAACATGTGATCTGAGAATCACTTCCTGTTGAAATTTTTGAAGGAAAATATGAAATAAGTAGTCAACAAATCATGTGATTGTTATTATGAAACCTGCTATGCAGGAACAGTTTGAGGACATGAGTGATGTGTATATGTATTTTTTATTAAAATGCTACTTGCTACTATATTCACAGACAGGTTGGCATGGCTTTGGAATGTTGTGTGAGATATTTCAGTGTCAGCTGTTTTTATGAAACATTTCAAGTGATACATATATGTAGATGCTGTGAGTTTTTATGGAGCATGTATGATTTCTTTTGAGGGGGACATTTTTGGTAGTTCTGCAGTTTCTTGTGAAGTTAAGGTTTGAGTTTTTGGGTATGTAAACTCCTTTTCATCATTTTGATGTCTGTGTTTTGGACTTACTAAGAAAAGCAGACATTCAATTTGCTGTTCAGGTTCATATGCAATTCTCCCCATCATTTTGAATGAAGGTTTGGGTAAAAGTTACCCATTGAGAAGGAGTCATTCCAGTACTGGGAATAATGTATTCGGTATCATATCGTAATTTGCTATACAAGCTGGCCAAAATGCTGCACAAATGTGAAAATGTGTCGCACTTTTTTTATGCATAACCAGAGAGGTTTTCAGTGATTTACACTAGTAAGTAAAAGGAAGTAAAAAGTCCTCAAAACTGCTTTGCAAAATTGGAGTACTAAATTATTCCCTGCAGTGCCCTCTCATAAGTTTGATGTCAAATTCTGATCCCTATAAAAGGATTGACTATAGTACTGTGTCTACAATTCCCAGTTTGGTTGGCAAAATGTAGGCATGTTTGCACAAATACTGTGCATAAGTATAGAGAGCATGGTAATTGAACCAAGGCCTGCATGTCTTCATTGCTATGCAATGTGATAAACTGTTTGTCTTAACATTCATTTTAAAGTACAGTAGGATATGAGAGTTAAGGTGGTTGGTTGATAGTATTCAGCCTTGGATAGAGAACTTTTCTCTTGTGCTTTTTTTTCTCTCAGTGGAAGTTCTTTCAAACTGTTATTCCAGTTTGTATGTTTCTCTTTAAACAAAGAATTAAGAATGCAAAATATTTTGGATTTCGTTTCATAAAATTTGCAAAACTAAGAATTGTAGAAACCATGTACAATATAAAACTGTTTACAGAAATAGTGAAAACTATATCCAGACGTTGCCTAGACTTAATTTCAGTTGGATGTGTTGAAGTATCAAGACTCGTTGTCATGTTATCCATGAATGAAAGAATAGTAAGTGTGATATATTATTTCGTAAATCCTAGGTAAACCCCTTTTTGTAGACAGACCTCTGAAAATGTTAAAATCAAGGATGAGGATAAACAGAAAAATTCTTTTGATGTCTCCATGCTGGAGGGTAGGTAAGAGTGGAAGGGGGAGGTATGGGGGGAGGGTTGGGAGATGAGTATGGATTGGTTGGAAATTTCATATCAGGGTTGTTTGAAAATTACTTTAGTTTGGTTCATTCTCATTGGCAAAATATGGAAAAAGTGAAAAAAGTAGCTGTGTAGTTATTACCACTTGACAATGACAGTTTTCCAGACTTACTGTAACATAAAATTTGTTCCTTTCAAATAATTTTTTCCTTTTTAAAACACTTCACTCATCAGTACAAAGCTTTATATCATGCAGAGGTGGGGTAGATGGGAAAGGGGATTATTAGGGCAAATAAGGTTATGGCTATGGAGTCTTTCATAAAGAAAGGAGGGTTGTCCAACCAGTCAGAAAATTTGGATTTAGTTAAGAAGAGGTTAGCGGAGGGGACAAAGTACATGGTATCTCACTGGATCTACCTTGTTCTTTCTGGTCTTGGTCACCTGGTATTACTGTGCACCTTCTTGATGGTCCCTTTTATCTTCCTCTTCATTCATTATCAATAGTTTATTAATGCAAATTGAATTCAAAAGGACATCCTTTTAAGCATACAATTGTCTCTTTGTCCATTAGCAATAATGTAGTGCTCTTTTTTAAAGTAATGTGCAAGCTCTTTTTGTATGATTTTTTAATTTCTGTTTAGGTAAATGGTTTTTCATATAAATGGGAATGTGTGCGATTTGTATGTCGTGATTGTCAGAGAAAATGTTTATTTAGAAGCAAGAAAAATGTTAGTTATTGATTTCTTAGCAACAGCTGTCAGGAAGGCCATGCATTGATAGTAAAAGTATACTCTTTTCAGAGTGTCATGTTGTTACCATTCCATTACTTTTTTACTTCCTTAATTTCCTCCAAGACACTACACTTCTTATGTGATAACATAGCATTCTCTACCCATGGTTTTGACTGCAGACTTGGTCAAACTTCTTAGTTACAAAGAGTAAAGGGAGGCATAATGAATATTTGACATTGATATACAACACTGATTGGACATCAATAAGATTAAAGGGACTGTTGCATCAACCCAGACATATTTAGGAATCTCTGGATATCTCTATGAAAGTTTGATTGATGACTAAACACTTGTTACTGGATCAAATACTGGCTAGGAAGATGCTGTTTCATCCTTTCCTAAATAATCCCAAGGCATATGACTGAAACCTACAATCCTTAGGGATATGAATCCCTGGGAATATAACTGAAATAAGGTACCAGCATGAGACAGGGAATTGTTGGAGCAAGGAATTGTATGTATGACATACATGTACATCTTCCTGAAGGATTTTCACACTTCAAACATGTACATCAGCAGGTGTTGAACAAGGGAAGGAGGGGGGGGGGGCATGTCCCTCAACTTTTCAAAGTGGAAGGGATTGTCCTCCCATTTCCTGCAACCCCATCAAAATTAGTAGGCACTAGGTATGTACTTCATTCCATTGCTTACAATATAGCTGATTCAGTAAAAATCAAACTCCAAAATGGTATCAATAGCCTGGTAATGGATTAAAATTGTCTGAAAATGCCTCAGATCATCTGGCCTTCAAATTTTTCCAGGGACTTTGAGTTGGCCCTGGATCCGTCACTTCTTGAATTTCGCTATGAGTGTTTGAAATAGGTCCTGTGAATGCTTGAAACAGTTCTGGCCAAATTCATGTCCCTTCCACTTTTGAGAAGCTGTTGATGCCCTTGTCTCTCTGGTGACCACAACTGACTTCTGAGCTCTATAAATATTACACACATACTCAGTACTGAGTAGTTTGCACACCTGTGATCTATTGGCACACCATGTGGACCCTAGAGAGTCCAAGACTCCTCCAAGAGAGTTAAGTTTGCAGAATACCTCTGATATGACTTTTCTCATCCCCCATGCAAAATAGTGAAAGTGTATGCCTATGTTTTTGTCTGTCTGCTTCTGAGAAACATACTGTATTTCAGTTTTGATTTTTCTATTAATCTATACATAAGTTGCTTCATTAGGGCGATGCTGTCACAAACTGAAAACATTCTTGTGATGCAAACAATGGCAATACCTTGTAAAGGGAATCATGGAAATGATTTAAATTATAAAACACTTCATGCAAGAGTAAACTACTTTCAGCATTCTTAACTGAAATGATGCAGATTTAAAGTACTATCATTTGGTGAACACAAAGTGTGATTGTTTAGTGTCATACAGTTGTATGTTTATGTTAACAAGTCTGGGTACGTTGTAGCTTTTTGAGCAGCTCAAGGTTTTATAAACTGAATGGAGATGATTAGCTGAACTGAATGCACCATTGATATGGTTTCTGTACAGCTTCAGTTGCACCTTGCAGCAACTTAGCTGTGTATGTTGTGTAGTTTAAATCCGTGATTACAACCGATTTGTGGTATGGTGTTCCTGGGGGAGGGGAAGGAGGGGTTGGGGTGGGATGGGGAAGGCTGGGTTTTTGTGGGAGTGAGTTGGGGATACAAAGAATATTAGATGAGTCCAGCAGAATTTTATAAAAGCAGTTATATCCGTCACATTAAAAATAGCTTTGTAAAATGACATTTGCCCATTCAGAGCAATTGTAAACTACAATATTTAGATATTACCTTCAATATAAGAGCACTCAGTCATATTTTGGTGTATTTATAGTGAGTAAATTGGAAAGTTGACATGGAGGCAAAGATACAAAGAGTGACAAAACTGTGTAAAGGGTGTGTGTGTGAGATGCAGTGATTGCAGAGGGAGGGGGCATGTTGTAGGTGGAATATGGTGGGTGATGTGGTAAGTTGATAAGATTTCTTTGTTGTATGTGTTAGTCTCTTACCTGGTTGGCCTTTATTGTATTGCATTGGGATATTGGACTGAGCTTTTAGGGCAACTAAACCATCGACTTTAAAGTAATTTATTTTACCACAGAAATCTCAAGAGTAGAATGGGCAAGGTGAACAAGGGTAGAAGAAAAAGGTTGTTTACTCCTCACACTTTTGGAAAGTCTAATTAATTCCTTTCAGCAAGTTGGTTTGGTGGTGGCATGAAAACTTAAAAGTAACAGGTAAACTTTACAAGACTTTTATTTGGTACACATATCAAAACTTCAGTATCTGTTTTAAATCTTGACACTCATCAATTCATTATTGTCAGAAATTGCAGAATGGCCAATAATTTGATTTGAAGTAGACTGAGTGTAAGGTTGTGCTGGATATTTCCAGTAAAATGCTGGGTTAGTTTGGTCTTTCTTTTGGGTCTTCTTTGATATATTTTTATTCTTCATCTATATAACCATGTTATACTCATTTAATGATTGCTTTAAAAAAGTTTCAATGACAAAAGATATAAAAATATCCATTCCTCCTGTGTAGTCTTCTTTTAGCATTCATGGCTATTGAGAACGTGCAGAAGACTTATTTTGTGAGATGTGACTAATTCCTCTAGAGGGCAAACCGCAGCATATTACATTGAATTACCATGCAAGGCTGGTCTGAAAAGGGCATTTAACCTGGTCAATATAGTATTTTGGGCCATAATTATTATTTATTAGTTATCATTTGTTGAACACGTCTCCAAGATCAGAAAAAGCAAGTTTCACCTAAAGAAATCCAAGCTTTGGGAAGTCATCAAAAGAAATAAGAAAACAGCTAAGATCAGGAAAAGAAAATTTAACCTAAAGAAATCCAAGCTTTGGAAAGTCATCAAAAGAAATAAGAAAACAGCTGTTTTACCTGAGTAGGTGGCAGTCCATTTTCTGCTGTCCAACATGACCATCAAATGTGTGCTATGACATCAACACACATCCTCTACAGTAGGAGCCATCAGGTAGAAACAATCAGCTAGCAAGTTGGCTGTTGCTTTACCCCTTATTTAAAAGGTCTCAAAAAGATTGAATGGCTTAAATATTTAAGTTTTCTTTGAGTGGCTTTGACTTTTTGTTCCTAAAGAAGTCACAGCCACTTCTGAGGAAAGCTTGACTTCTTTTATTTTGACCGGTGCACTTCTTTAAAGATTTCACATTGTGGATTCTGGCCGTGAAAGCTGTCTTTCTACTTATACCCCTGACTTCTTAATCAGAGAAATCTACAGTAGGAGGTACATGTTAGCTCATTCCATACACTATATCATTTGTGTAGTTTTCCTACTCGGACATCCCAGCCTGTTCAGGTAAATAAAAGTTCCGTAACAAAGATTCTGTATGATACTGTAAACATGTCTCAAAGACCGTGTTCCCACTTGAACCACCCATGCTGATCCCCCCAAGCTCAGTCAACTGGACAAGTTTGTGACTAACCACAAGAGCATTCCCATTTGATCCCCTGCATGAGATCTCAGCTGATCGCCTTCTCCAGTTCAAGCAACAGGAAGTTGCATCATTGAAATTGTGTCTGCAGGTCTTGTTTGTTTACACAAGTTTGTGTGGCAGGAGATATGAATAACAAGCTGCGCTCCGGAAGTAGTTAGTTTGCTTTGATCTCCGGTCACCTTGATCCCCCATTGTGTTCCCACTCGTTTTCTTGATCGCCTGCACGCAGTCTGATCCTCCCCGAAGGGGCAATCAAGCTCTTGAGATCTGATCCGGGAACGAGAGCATTCCCACTTACAAATTGATCCCCTGCTCGTGATCTGATTGCCTGCTCATACTCAAGTGGGAACACACTCAAAGCAAAGATGAATGTACCAGCAAGTTGTAATTTAATGTACATAGCAGTACAAATGTCCTTACTGAATAGTCAGTATATGTTTCATGTAAACTAAATCTCAAACTGAAGTTAACAGTCACTTATCCTATTCTGGTTATCTAGGCACTTTTGTTTCCCTCCAGGTATGTATTTATGTCAGTTTTAGGTATAAAAGTTTGTGTCTCAGGACTAGTTGTGACCTATCAGTCTACCACACACCTGAAGTAAGGACGTCAGACAAAACCTTTAAACAACAGTTTATTATGACAACCACTGAGATATACCACATATCAATCACATTAACAGCTTTGGAGTGTGGTGGCTTGGACAAGTATTTTGAATGTTCCACTGGACTAGTATTGGTAGTTGCGTATGTTTAGTTCATGCCTAGTTAATTTTATTCTGCCGTCATAAGGCAAATTTTTAACACCTTCAAAAGATAACCTTCTCTTCACCAAAGTGTAAACAATTAGCTTTGATGTAAATTGTCAGTAACTTCTTGTCATTTAAACAGAGGCAACCTGAAGAGATTGTCTTTTCAATACTGTTGGTAATCTATCTCAAGTGGCAACCTGCAGGCCATTTGTGGCCTACATCCATTAATGTAGCCCACAGATGATTTGAGGAGCCACATTTTTTACATGCAATTTCCCGAGTGCAATCCTAGGGGGAGAGGGGGGGCAGGGAGCCTCTGGACCACAGACCGTGTATGTCCCAATAGACAATTTGATCCAGCCTGCGAGGCATTTTGACATGCATGCTACTTCGGAAACTAGAAAAATTGTTTTATCTTCTAACCCACTACCAGCCTTGCATGCTTTTCGTTTTCCAAAATGGGCATGACAGTATTATTAATGATACTTCTAGCAGCATATAGTACTATTCCCCACAATTTAGGTTGAACTGGATGGCATGTTGGTACGAGTTAACCACATGTAGAAGCCTAGCTCATGTCCTCTGGATGATCTTGTCCTGTGAATGCTCTTATAAATATCAACATGGCCCTTCGTAGGGAAAACGTCCCCAACCCTGATGAAGATTGTGATCCTGTAAGGTGCCCCCCATAAAAAACCACTACCAAAATTAAGAATCCCTAAAATCAGAGCTCTTGTGTGTGGGCTTCACCCTCGAGAATTAAGTTACTTCCTCCAAAGCCTATATTCTGACACTGGTGGCTGATAAAGCAGACACTCAAGGAAATGTGCATGCATGCCCACAGCTGAACATTTGAGAACCCATGCATGAACCAGGGGGTAGTATATATGTGTGGTGTCTTTGATTAGGATTCAGTTTTAGATGGAATTCTTTCACTTTTTAATATCAGCTGAAAAAATTTGACCCTTTGACCAAGAACTTGATTACCTTTAGCAACCAAAAAAGCACATTTTAAAATTTGTCTTTTGGTTATCAATATAACATGCCATTTAATAACAGTATAACATACTGTCCAGCAAATAATAGCAAAAAATAAAAAAAAAAAAAAAAAATTCCCTCATTTGACCTATGAACTATGATGTAATCAATTATGCATGTACCTACCTACCAAGTTTGAAGTTGATCGGATTTATGAAGTTAGCGACACATCTGTTTTGTTCACACACACACTCATGTGCACACATGTTAAGCTGCACATTTCTGATGTTAGCTAAGTGAAGTACAAATACCTTATCTCCCTATACATTGCAAGTTGGCATTACATGTAGAAGGCTGAGATTAAAAAGCTCTAGCTGGACCCCAAACTAGGCCCCATTTTATTTTGTAGGGGGCAATGTTTTCCAAATTAAACCTCTGAAAAGTACCCATCTGGAAAAATTACAATTTGTACCTTGGTATATAAATATTATATACCTGCATAACATTTAACAAACACTGTACAGGACTTCTTTTGTTTGTTTTGCATTGATTTCTGGTAACTATCATTGTCTACTCAAGCTGCGGGAAATGCACAAAGTAAATGTTGCTGTGACCACAGCAGCTGTCCTTGGTTGAGAGGTGTGTCAAAATACTCTGTCAATGTAGACAAACAGGATATCTCTCTACTGACACAGATGTGGTGGTTTTTCTGGACTACACTTTGAAATTCAGTCTGCCTTTTGTATTTTTTATTCAGGTTATTTTTTTTTTGGTTAAGGGGATTTCAAAACTAAGATTTAAGACATAGGTGGTGAGTACATGATACATATATTGAACTACTGCTGTAGGGTTATTATGGTTCATTAAGTCCAGGCTATGGGAAACATTTGTATGCATATACCATAGTATGAAGGAGAATCAGCAAAAACAGGAATGAAAGATTGCCAGCCCAATATCACGAAAAAAAAATGTAACTGGAGTTACATTGTTGAAGTTTTATGACAAGGGAGAGTATTAAAGGGGCTCATTGAGTTGATATGGATTATATTTGTAACGAGTTTGAAGGAAATTATTGCATGACAATGCTTCTGATTAGCCTCATTTCTCATGTTTCACTTCCTTTAGTTACCGAAAATGTGAGAAATTGTAGTTCTTGTGGACAGGGATT
>WURT03157388.1:0-10813 GCA_009936505.3 Holothuria glaberrima | reverse complement strand
TGGGGTCATGGGGAGTCAAACACTGAAAACCTTGTTAACAAGATATCTCAAGGTAGGAAGCTTGGATAGATTCCATATTTAGTATGTGCATGCCTTATGGTGAAGAGAATCATGTTGTCTTTGGTGGAGGTCAAAGGTCATCTGGGGTCACCAGTGGTCAAAGTCTGAGCATGCTCTTAACATGATTTCTCAATGTAGGAAGCTTGGATAGATTTCATTCTTGGTACATTGGTGCGTCATGGTTGGAGGGAGAACTGTTTTGTTTTGGGGAGGTCAGAGGTCATCTGGGGTCACTAGAGGTCTAAAGCAAAATTTCCCAAGAATTCCCAAGAAAATCTCAACATTTTCTATGGCAAGGAATCACTAAGCCTTTGGGCTTTCTGGTTCCGCAGATTGTGTTTGTGTAAAAGATGAAGGTTTATTTAACATACCAACCTAGCTTTGTCATTAAATGAAATCAGAATTGTACACTTTATACTATTAATGGAAACCTCTGATGATGTCCTATGCATGATGAGTTCAGAAAGCACTACACAATAGAAGGATTCTATGGTACCAAATTGTGTGACTAATATCTCTCATATTTAGAAGTAGTCAAATTCCCTTATATTTATTGCTGATGTCAAAAACTTTCTAGGTAACTTTGCCATGTTTTGTTGTATACTATTGTATCAACCCTATGAAGTTATTATTTAATCACAGATTCCGGGACCTCTTCCACAGTATTTCCAGTTTATTTCTGATTTTTTTGCATGTACAATGAAATTTTACTATAACAGATACAAGTGGAGTTGTAGACCACGTTTAAATCCCTTGTAAGATCAGTTGGTAAGGAAATCTGGAGACCTCTCTTTGGCCTCAACATTTATTTCAAAATGTGAGAGTTACAATTTTCTTTTTACCATCTGCACTGAGAGTGCAAGGAACTAAGGAGTGGGGTGGGGGAGGCAGGGAGTTAAGGAAGGGTATCACTTTGTTTTTAAGGAACTGAGTGTTATTGGTTTATCAGAGGTAGGATGGGTCATATTTCTTCCTGGCTGAATGTCAACACCCCCTTCCCACCAAAAACCAGCTGTGATTGACTTATGGATACCTATGTTTAATCTATGTTAGTATACCTCCAAACACAACTTGTTCTACTATTTAGGCCTATACCAAACTTTTGTTGTGGTACTTTCTTTATTAGTATGTACTGTATTTTGTCAATCTTTAAGGGTTTGTCCCACTATCCCTGACTCATCTCTAATATTAAATGTTGCTGTTTTCAGACAACTCCTTCAAGACTGTGGTATTGGTGTAGAGAGTCAGACATCTGTTGTTGGTCAACATCGCATTCTTCTCTTCTGCCAACTTAAAAGTATGTTGGACATTGTTGAAAATGATCTCCTCAAGTAAGTTGATGGAATTCACAAATAACACTTTTCATTTTAATTTGGATGGAAGCCCACTGTCATTCTACAGCATAGTAACTTTTACTGCTGATTAGATGCTGGCCTTGCACCTTATTTTAGGAGTACTTAGTACATATTTTTGGAATCAGGGGGTTGGGGAAGGGTGAGAACAAAAGAGGGTGAACCCAAGTTGTGCTACCGGTGTTTGGGATGAGGAGGTGTGGCCCAATCACCAGTGCTGTTCTAAGGGTTGGGGTAGAGAAAGGGTGAATCACTGCTGTGCAAGGGTTGGGGATACGGAAGGGGTGAATCACTGCTGTGCAAGGGTTGAGGAAAGAGAAGGGGTGAACAAAAGCTGCATCAGTTTGTGTGAATGAAGCAGTGGTGTTTTACCTGTTATTTTCTCAATATTTCAAGGAATCAGGATTACACAAAGAATATGCCTATTTAACCCCATCTAGCAATTATTGTTTAGAGGGGGGGGGGGGAGAGGGGGTAGGTGGCTGGAGGAGGTGAATGCATCTGCCTCTTGGACATTACACTTTTCAGTGTGTATCTTTATTAATATCTACTTGTTCTCTTCAGAACACATATGCCATCAGTTACATATCTGAGGCTGGACGGAAGTGTGCCTGCAAATCAGAGACATGGTGTAGTACAGAGGTGGGTATGGGAGACATGGTGTAGTACAGAGGTGGGTATGGAAGACATGGTGGGGTACAGAGGTGGTTATGGGAGATATGGATTAGTACAGAGGTGGGTATGGGAGACAGTGTGTAGTACAGAGGTGGGTATGGGGGACATGGTGTAGCATGGAGTGGACATGGGAGACATGGTGCAGTGCCAAGGTTGGTATAAAAAACATGAAAATTTAGAGGGATGCTGTCATTGCTTTGTTATTAGCTTTGGGTTCACTTGTGGGTTGCATCTATCAGAGGTGAACATAGAAAGGTGATTAAAATACATGGTCTAGAATGTTTTGAAGCAGCCAGTATGAAGAGTGATGTGAGCAATTCATTAGTTGCGGGCAAATGAAGCCCTTTACCTTTTTGTGTGTTTGTCTGATGAAATTAATAGGAACTTTAACTTTTTTATGTAAATTGTGTTAATTTCCATTCAGTGGGATTATACTTTATAGAATTAGTGTTAGATATATGGATAAATATCAATGATCATTACGGATGCGGACTTTGTTCTACATTTGTTATTTGTATAAAACCAATGTAAAATTGAATATAGTAATAGATTGTTTTTTTTTTTTGATTTTTTGCATAATGTATTGTCATTTGTTTTTGAGATTTGACTTTCAGACATAAAACCATTGTATATTTGAGTTAATTTAACTAATTCTGGTTGTGGTGGTAGGAATTTTGTCACATTCTTATCACTTCTGTGGATCATTTTCAGGTTTAACAATGATCCCAGTATTGATATTTTGCTGCTAACCACACATGTTGGAGGCTTGGGACTGAATCTCACTGGAGCAGACACTGTCATCTTTGTAGAACATGACTGGAATCCAACCAAAGATCTACAGGTATGACCTTGAATGTAATTGAAATAGGCTGGAACCTGAAAATAGTGATGGGAGAAAGGTGTTGGTATAAAGGAAAGAAAACCCTGACTCTTGCAGTTCTGGTCTTTCAACATTTTTTCTTTTGTTTCTTATCATTGGTTTGACCAGTGTGAGTGCATTGTAATGCATAGTGACCACACAAATGCCTTTTTAACTTCTTTGAAAGTAGTGCAATGCTCATTCTTCACCAATAATCCCACTGTGCTATAACCCCACTGCTAACCTCTTCTCAAACCTGATGCTAATGACAAGGTACAACCTTGCTCACCGTGCCATACACTACTGGCTCTGGTCCTACCTCATCATAAATTAAAGGGCACACCCCTTGCTGGACATACTAGTGATCACCAAAATTGTGTTTCCATGAATCTGTTATTGTTTCCTCTTCTTACCTAAGGTGAAATAAGATATGATCTTAACTTTTTGATGCAAAAATGGTGACTTTGATAATCATCTTCCTGTGTGAATTTCTTTAGTTCTTCAAGTCATTTGAATATGCTAGTTGTGCTTGTATTGTCAGTGAACCTTTCTGTATGCAGCTGATTTCATTGTAATATGTATGCATTCATGTAGGTGAAACAGCAGGACTTTTGGAATTATCATGTTATATATTATTTTGTCTGATGGTTTTTTGAATTGAATGTTAAGCTTTGCCTTCTACATCAGAGTACATTCTCAGTCTTGAAACCTTTGAAAGATTCTTCCTCGTTGAATTGCTTATCTAGACATTACCGCCTTGTGATTTCAGACCTTTATGTTATGTCAATCACTTTTGCTTCAAGTGCCTCCACAGTAAGCTTCAATACAAAATCTACTGTACCTCATTAACAAGTTGGAAATTACGTTGATTATAGGGCACATCAATTCCAATCTATGTGGAAGTTATTTATCTACTGCAGACAAATCAGGTCAAGTCAATAGACTTTATGTACTTATGAGGTAGGAAGTAACCCTTATTGAATGGTTGGGGGGGGGGTGCAGTACTTGTGAGGTGGGGTACTGCACTTGGGAGATGGGGAATAAGACTGATGAGTTAGGGAAACAGCCCTATGAGGTAGGGTTCAACACTAATGGAGTAGACAAACAGTGTTACTTACAAATGGTGTCACAACACTCATGAGGTAGGGCAATGGCACTCGTGTGGTTGGTGCAAAACACTTATGAGGTAAGGTCACAAATAAAAAAGCCCCTCTAGGTGTCCTTTGAGTTGCCTTTGTGTAAACTTCATCAAAGGGGCTGTTAGAGGAACACTAAAAAGTGGTAAGCTACCACATCTGAACTTTTGTAAACTGCAAACAATTCCCTCCAAAGTACCACTTGTTGTATTTAAATGTTAACAGTCACCTTTTAGTGGTTACACATAATACTGACCATGTAAGATTAGACTAGTCTGGTGAACATTGTTTTAATAAAAAGAGTTTGAGTATCTTTGTAAGGATAAGATTGATTAAAGGGAAATTCTTATTATCCCAGACAGTTCCAGTTCTCCCAACTAAGCATTCTTTAGCTTCTCCCATATTAACTGTAAGCTCCTCCTAGTGCAGACACAAACCCCTTTTTATTGCTTCAGGCCTTGTCCTGGTGAGCATACAAGGCTCTAGTGTGTAATCCAAACGCTCTTTCTGCATTGTATGGAATGTGAGCTACTCCTCTGCATCATCTGAATTTTAAACTTTGATGTCAATCGGTAACCAACTGAGAAGTTTGATACCTCACAAACCAAAAATGTTCTTTGGGGTGATGACCGTCTGTCTTTAATTTTATGTTTTTGACTGTTATTGAAATTAAGGCATTTTGGTATTTCTGGCGCACTCCGCGCTTGGATTAGAAACTTCCTTGTAAATGGAATGCAACAAGTAGTCCTTGACATTGCCACTTCATCATCTAGAGCTGTTACCTCTTGTGTCCCGCAGGGTACAGTGCTAGGTCCACTTTTATTTATCTTATACCTTAATGACCTACCAGATGGATTATCATCTCAAGTTCATCTTTTGGCCACTGACTGTATCCTTTATTGTGAAATAAACTCAACAGAAGATACCATCTCTCTACAGGATGATATTAATAGCCTCTGTAAAATGGGAATCCAAATGGCAGATGAAATTTAATGTCTCTAAGTGTTTTGCTATGCGTGTTACCCATAAGAAGAAGCCCCTCTTAACTTTGTATAACATGAACGATAGTTTACTACAGATAGTCTCTAGTCATACTTATTAAGGAGTGGAAATAAACAGTAAACTGGGCTGAACATATTAACAGCATAACCTCTAAAGCAAACAAAGTTTTCGGATGTTACGGTGTAACCTGTACAGTTGTTCCCCTAAAGTCAAAGAGTCTGCATACAAAATTCTTGTTAGACCAAGGTTGGAATACTGTGCAAGTATTTGGGACCTATACCATTAGGATCATATTAATAAGCTTGAAGCAGTTCAACGCAGAGCAGCCAGATTTGTCTTGTCTGTAAAGATCAAAGATGTAAGAGCAGTGTCTTATCCATGCTTGCAGATTTAAACAGGCCAACTTTAGAGAAATGTAGAATCAGAGCTAGGTGGATATAACTGTACAAGTCTGTCCATCACCTGGTAGCCATCAGTCTAGACTGGTATATTTCAAAGCGCAACAGTAATGGGATCACTCCTCACAAGTCATCATCTGTCTCCTTTCACCACCCCACTGTGAGGAAGGACTGTTATAGATTTTCTTTATTCCAAGGACAATGGCTGAATGGAATTGTTTACCCCCAGCTGTTAGGGAGGCCCCCTCTATCAAATCTTTCAGAAATCAACCAAGTAAAATGAACTTGTCCTTGAGGAGATCCCAAATCAGAGTCAATTAACTTCCGTCCGCTAGCTGTCACACACAACTACAACGGTATATCCCGTATGAGGAGAACTGTTTGTAGAATTTAACCAGAACCAGAATGTCTTACATCAATAATTTAAAAAAAGATAGTTATTTACCAGTTAGAATGTTTCACTATGTAATGATCATGTTACAGGCAATGGACAGAGCTCATAGAATTGGGCAGAAGAAAGTTGTAAATGTCTATCGCTTAATCACCAAAGGAACTCTTGAAGAAAAGATTATGGGGTAAGATTTTATCTGGGAAGAAACATCTTCATGAATATATGGAGGATGGTTTGTGTGTGGGAGGAGTAATTGTTTTCAATCATCCTCTGTAAATGTAGCTGTCTAAAGTCTAGTATTCATGACAGCCTTATATCTTGTACCATAATTTTTATAGACTTTATACCTTGTAAGTGTGAGGCTAATGTAAACTTTTAATTTTTGTAGTGCTGCTGGTTTGTTAGCTCATATCTTACCTAGGGGAGAATAATTTACTTATATAAATAGTCCTTTTATATGTTACTCAAGGTGCTTGTAGGGCATTTGGCTGGTTATTAGTTCGGCTAAGTTGAATTTTCAAAATCATTGTGACAAGAACCTTTCTTGATTCATATAAACTACTGGTGAATATGCAATGACTTTGAAATGCTTCGGTTCTCCCTTCATCTCGCTGTAGCTATATTTTAGTAACTGGTTGTAAAGTTTGAGTAGTATTCTGTTTGGAGAAAGGTAATTATATCCCATCTGTCCAAGATTGGCATACACTTAATGCTCCTCATGTGGGACTATTGCTTCTGATATGTTTTTGTTGTTCTGCCTTTTCGGTGGTGAGAATTATTTTTCTTTGAATCATTTTAATCGTTTTGATTTACAAACAGGTTACAGAAGTTCAAGTTAAACATTGCTAACACTGTGATCAGTCAGGAGAATTCAAGTCTAAAGTCAATGGGAACTGACCAACTCTTAGATTTATTCAACTTGAACAAGGTATAGTATGCTACTTTTACAGTCTTTAGCAGGGATGGGCAACTGTTTATAGTGGGACACTTAAAATGGTCAGTAAAGATCAGTGATTGTGGTGGAGCTGCAAGATGTCCATCTGAGGTTTATGGAAATTTATTAAATCTTATTTTTATTCAACTTGGTGTAACTTTTAATTGTTATAAAACATTTGCAGGCCTTTTTCTGTAATGTTCATTGGTCAAGCATAAAGTTTTGATGGATCCCCATGTGAAGATAGGTCATCTGACAATGTCCACACAATCAGCAATTTTTGATTCCTTGCAGAAGACAGGCAAGGAAGCTATGCAATGGTGATGTTGTGTGTGTGCGTGTGTATGTGTTTGTATGTGACACTTAGCTTGTAAACACGGTATCTCAAGTTAGCAATGACCAATACTTTTCATATTTGGTATATACATTTGTCATTTTTAAAGGAAGAACCCTAGTGTTTTTGGTGGAGGTCAAAGGTCATTGAGGTTACCAGAGGTCAAAAACTGAAAACCAAGTAAACACCATATCTCAAGATAGCAAAGACCAACAGTTTTCATATGTAGTATATAGATTTGTCATGTTGAAAGGGAGAAACCTATTGTTATTGGTGGAGGTCAAAGGTCATCTGAGGTCATGGGAGGTTAAACTGTTAAAGCCTTGTAAATGGCTTGTAAACACGATATCTTAAGGTATAGCAATGACAGACACATTCCGTATTTGGTATATAGATATGCCATGTTGAGAGAGGAAGAATCATTTTGTTTGTGATGGAGGTCAAAAGTCCTTTGAGGTCACCAGAGGTCGTATTGCAAAAAACTTGTAAATGGCTTGTAATCATGATATCTCAAGGTAGCAGTTACTGACATTTTTCATATTTGGTACAGAGATTTGTCATGTTGAGAGGAAGAATCCTATTGTTTTTGGAGGTCAAAGGTCTTTTAAGGTCACCAGAGGTCAAAGAATTAATTTGAGGGATGAACCTGAGTGCAACAAAGCACCCCCTTTTGGCAAGGAATCACTAATCCTTTGGGCTTTCTGGTTGTATTTGTTATCAAATATTTCATTCCCTTGCCACACACTAGGGGCATTTTAGGGTTTGACCTAGAGAATTTAGATAGAAAAGCCTCCCAAACAGCTTAAATTAAAAGGAGAAAATGTGTTATTTTTAGTAAAGATGTCATTAATACAATTCAAATCAAAGCCCAACCATATTTTCACTATTTTGTGAATGCCTCTTTGTATTATATTATCAACAGGACTAGTATTGCATGTCTGCTGTTGTGTTTTTTGAAAAATATACAGGTTGAATGAACTGTTGGCAACATTTAACATAAATGCTTTTATTGAGCAATGAAAACCCTTTATACAAGTGAACAGAGGTAGATTGTCTTTTGATTGTAGTATGATCATACTTCTTCAGTATTATCTGATGTCTGTTTTGTTTTGTTCTGAGGGTGACATTTTACTTTCAATAGATTTGTTTACATACTAAAACTGAGTAGGAAAGAGGAATAAGCAGGAAGTCAAAGAAGTAGTCAAAGGCATTTAACATCTTTTGAGAATGCTTGTACCCTGCATTAGCTTTGATTCTTAGTAGTAGGGAAGTAGAGTCACAACAGAGATCTTGTTTTGTACCTTTGTGTATTTGAATTTCTTTGACAAAAATTCAGATTAGTGGACAATACTTAATTTTGGTTTAAATGGTTAAGAGAAACTCATGCATTCATGATGGTGCATGTATGCACGTGTGTTTGTGCTTTTCATCTAGAAAATCAGATACCAGTATGAAAATAACCCATCAAAGCATTGAAGCCAGTTTTTTTGTGATAACTATATCTATCTTTTTCAAAGGATTCTGAGGCAGGGTCATCTGATAAAGTAGAAGCAAAGGATTCTGGGAAATCCTCTATGCAGTCAGTCTTAAATGGATTGGATGAACTGTGGGACAGCAGCCAGTACACAGATGAATACAATCTGGATGAATTCATGAACTCCTTAAAATGATAAAGCCAAGAAGAAAATAGGAGAAAATAAACTAGATTGTATAATAGGATAGCAGAAGAACAAAACAAAATGTGAGGGAAAGGATTGGTTGAGGAGATGATTGAGGGTTACAAGTGAACAAGTTTTTCAGACTCTCTATCTTTGACACAGTGCATTATATGGAAATAATTTTTTTTTTTGTAAGCACCCAGTTAAGCACTTTATATAAAACTTCAAAGGTTTATGGACATTTTGAAATATCTGTCACAAGCTCACCTACATTTATAACAGAAAAAATGAAAGATTAGAATGTTTGTTTTTAAGTCTGAACAGAAATAATAATTTCACTTGACAAAAGAAAATAATTTTTCTTTTGAGACAAGTTGACAGAGCTGATTAAAAGTGGGTTAGAGTACCTGCTTCTCTGTTAGTTGTATAACCAGTAACATTGTTTAAGTGTTTAAATTTGTGGGTAATTCATTGCTGATTTATTTGGTATTAGCTCAGGCTATGTCTTAATACATAAATCAATGACAAAATTAAAAAGCAGCATTTTAGATGTACTGCCAGTAAATTACCTATACTTATAAGGATACATATTGGTCTGGCTTGGAGTGGTATGGAGGAGATTCCAGTGGTTTTCACTAAGGGCCCTCCTAGTGGGTATTTTCCATTAGCATTGGGTTGCAACTTTTGGCTCTTATAGACCCATACTCATTGAAACTTATCTCTCCTGCAAATACAGTGAGTTTTTATTAAGCTGAATGAGCTTATTTGTCTATGCCTTGCAAGTCTACCTTTAACTGCTATAGCCATTCATTTGCAAGAGGTTGTTGTATGATCTTATAGATCAGCAGAAAGAAAGCTCAATTGAATGAGATGTAAAAGAATATGACTCATCACTCAGCTTACCATTGGGAAATTCTCATCATTTGACCCAAATGGCAGGCTTTGGGAAGTAGCATATACATAGGCAATTATGTAGTTGGCAGAATATTTACTTAGCCTAAGATCAGTGAGAGTGGTGTTATTCTCTCACCCCAAGTCAAACATAGGGTTAGCTCTGGAAAATAAATTTTGCTCAGTGCTTCAAGAATACATGACTTTGGAGCGTGTTAACTACTTAATTACAACATACATTAGAAATTCCAGAAAACTCCCTTTTCACTTAAGAAACCATGAAGCACTGACTGAAATAAGTTGCTTTGTATTTAAAAAAAAAAAACTGACAGATTACAAGAACTTTGAGACAATCAACCCAGTTTAGACAAGTAAATGAAGTCTTAAAGATAGATAAGGCATGGCTCTTCATTGCAGTCATATTTCAGTTCATTTCTCCCAGGTTTCCAGTTGGTCATGATATTCCTATGTTGTATGTTTATGAATATTTACCACACATTTGATGGAGGTGCATCATACATAGCCCCTGGGCAAAGCACTACAGTTGCTTTGATCATCATCAAGACATCATTTAGTGTCAAAATCGTCGCCTACTTGGCAAGTGGTAGTTTTTCATCCACCATAGCAGACTTGAATGATTATGTAATGCACATGAAAGGAGCATGGGAAGTGGAAGTAAAACAATAGCACTAGTGCTAAGTAAGCAGGCACTTAATGTGGTACTGGGCTGGTTGTATACATACCCCTGCCCATTTCTCGTCATGCATTGTAATCATTTAAGTTGGCTTTTTTCCTGAGTTTGCATCTGTTGATCTTTGTTCTGTCCTGCTAAGTCTTAGCCCATATGCTCTGTCATGGGTGGTGATCTGGAGGGGGGGGGGGGTGCAGTGCCCCCAATATTTGAGAAATTGTCCATTGACTCTGATTTTTCACACAGTAAATTATTTGAAAATGGTGTCATTGCCCCCCCCCCCAATATTGAGAACAAATCGCTGCCCATGTGCACTGTAGTAGTGATAAACCCATAACACAATTAAGCATTACATACTTCAACTGTATACGTTGCAGAGACCCATAGGGCATGATGGCAACGGTGAGAGAGGCGACTAGCAGCAGGCCAAGC
>WURT03157366.1:0-10815 GCA_009936505.3 Holothuria glaberrima | reverse complement strand
GAAAGTGAGTCGGTGAACACAATGAACTGTCGACTGTCTGAGGTTTCAATCAGATGGAATGCCATCTTTAGTGCCTGTAGTTAGGCAGTAAATATTGATGCATCATCCGGTAGTCTGATTTGTAAGGATGCATCACGGCCTAAAGCCGCAACCCTGTTCGTATCTTTGGAGCCGTCAGTATAGATTGCATGATACTGAATGTTTGGGAAAACAAAGTACATCCCGACTGCTTAAGCCGCCCATTTATTAAAGAAGCAATCTACGGCAGATAATTCGAGGAAGGATTATCGGGAACGTTTCTTAAGTAGTTAGTTTTTGTCAGTACCTGAAGGGCAAGTAATTGAAACCTCTCTCCTGAGACAGGGGTCTTGGAGAAACGACACCCCAAGCAAGCAACATGCAATTGAGGACACACTTAAGGGTTAAACTAGGTCTTGTGTGTCCTTTTCCAGTTCAGCGTGCAGAGATGTAAGACAAGAAGATGTCAATTTCATAAAACTGTTGTCCAGGATTGTTGGCCTGGGGAGGGCTCCCCTTTGAGAAAACTTCCAAATCTGGGTGGAAGCCTAAGTGCAAAATGGTGCTATCTTTTAGTTCTTCAAGTATGTTCATGCAGTAGAAATTGACATTTTTTTTTGTAAAAAGCTTCCAAAAACTTAACCAAACCTTGCAATGGCCATTTCACCTACCAGGACTACTTTGAAACTTTTTGTCTAGCAAAATTGATTCCCTGAGAATTTTGCTCAAGACTTCCAATTTCCCGAAATCAGGAAATTTCCTCAACTCTTCTTACATCTTTGAGTGTGTTGAGTTTTTGGTAACATCAGACATGAACAACCACAAGCAGAACTGATTGCAACTTTCACCAACACATGCACTCAAAAAACTGAGGTGCTAAAATATCAGCACTTTGTGGGTGCTACCAAATTTCTAGCACCGGAAAGTGCTAGCTGACGCATGGGTATAATAAATCGTACCCGTTGATTGGCTGAGAGGTTGACGTCATCACCTAACCACCGGATGTCGGACCGCGCTATTAAAATGAGTGTAATTCGTACTTACGTACACGTACGTACGGTGCGCGTGGCACTTACGTCTGATATGTATATGGGCCATATGCATGCATCATCCAAGCTTGACAGTTGTGATGGTTTGAACTCCAGTCTTCATTCTTCAGTAAAAAAGTCCAAAAAGATAAAACTTTACGGTAAGTATTGCAGATCACTGCTAACTGTAACTTTAGTAATGAAAAATAAATGTTAGTAACGTCGATGCATGCCAGCTCTAACTGAAGATCAGGAAATAGTTTGAGTTAGCCTACCGTATTTGTGCTGGTCGAACGGTCGGTCTTACTCAGCCTAGGCCTAGCCTAGGCTACGTTAACTTGCCTAATACCAATGGTACTTGTTAAGCCTATCATATTACATACACGTACATGCAGCAGACATAGTAGCCTAGGCCAAGTTACACTCAGCAGGCTAGAAATTAGGCACTTGCGCAAGGGTTAGAAGTAGCCTACAGGCTACAGGAGGATTGGCCTATTGGTTCCCACCCTGCAGCCTTTGCATTATAGGCTACTTTTTTAGGCTGAGTTGTATAAAGGCTATCACTCCTGGCCTGGGATGAGTTTAAGGCCTAGGCCTAACGTAAGTCCTAGCCTAGCCTATATATACTAGGCTAGGCTATTATACTTATAGTTATACGCTAAGTCCAGAGCTTAGTGACGTGCCCCCCACCAGCCTAGTAGGCTTATGTGTACCAACAGCGTGAAACCAGTAGAAGTATGCTTCCCAATATCTTGATAACAATTGTGGGATTAACCTATTTCATTGTTATTTGAAAAAGTGAGTCTTTGTACTGAATATGCAAGAGTCGATGAAGATAAGTTATGAAAAATACAGTCAAAAATGTGTTTCACGTTGTTGGTACACATACCGTAGGATAACCAGAAAATCTACCAATCTAACAATGGACAAACATTAGAACCTAACTTTGAGACCTAGGCCTAATGTTAGCCTACAGTTAGTCCTCTGTAAAGGCACATGAATAGCCAGTCGTCAATAACTCCCTATACACGGTCCTTACCCAGACCATTCGATCATTGTGGGTCTTCCACCAGTACATACATTAGGTGAACAACTGGGTTAGAGTCTGAAAGCCAACACCTCCTTGTCAATCACGGAATTTAATCGTTTTGATAAGCAAAGTTGTACATGGCTCATTAGCTTTTGTTTGCCTGACTTCCTTAGTAGTGAAGAACAGTGCATTCAGTCACTGCCAGTAGGCAAGACACTTGAGCCGACCAACCGGCCAAGCAAACAAATCAATCAGCACGCTCCAGGGAATCACAGATTGAGCACAGCATTTTTATACCAAAATCCGGGGAACGCTGCCAGACTTCCCTAACGGACTTGTTCACGACATGGATGGTCGCAATTGTTTTTCTTCTTATGTAGGCCATATACCAAAAGTTACGGCCCAAATCTTAAATGACTATCATAACTTTCCTTCTCCAAATCTTGCACATATATTGCAGCTATTTTTGGTGCCTCTGAAAATTTGAAATAAAATGTTCAACTTTGCAACTTCCAAAAAATTTACTGTAGTGTTCGAAATATTTGTTTACTTCAGAACACCACGTGTGAAACACTGTGATGTAACTTCGAGCTTTTGATCCTTGCAATTCCCGTACATTCTTATGGTAAGTGCATTCTACACACGTAAAAAGCCAACTCATTAGCATACTGTTGTAAACAAAGTTCCATAGGCACATAGTAAATTCTACGGCGCGAAAAAAGTTGCTGATTTCATTTCAAAATTTTGACCCTTTCTAGAACATTTAAGTGATCAAAAGGAACTTGAGTGGACATGTAAGATTTGGAGAAGAATGGTTATGGCAATAAATCAGGTTTTTCATGTTCAAAATTTGTTTTTGAAGAAATCAATTTCAACAATCACAACGACCACCGATCACCCCGCTGTTTTGAACAGTCAGGGTAAGGACTGTGTATCCTGAGTTAGCGAACGACCACAGTCCTTTACTGAGGACTAGCCTACAGTAGGCCACTGTGTACCAATAGTGTGCAACACATCTTTGTATTGCATTTTTTGGAACATACCAAATTGTACATCGATTCTTTTCGAAATTCAGTGCAAACACCAAGTCTTTCAAACAGCACTGAAATAAGTTCCCAAATGTTACTAAGATATCAGTGAAAACACTTATAGGTTTCACGTTATTGGTACACACACTGTACGGTCTTGAAATACAGTATATTTTTTTGGTAAACCAAGGCCCATGTCTTAGTCTTTCTAAATTCACATTTCCTATCAATCTTAAAACCTGAAACAAAGGTTAGGCTGAGCTATAGACATCACAAGTAATAATCATTATGTCAATTGTATAGGTCACAACCAAAATTCTTCTCATAGGGGCAAAAAGTGTTACAGGAAGGCTATATATAGGGCACAACCGAAATTCCCCCTTGGAGAGGCAATTAGTGTTACAGGTACCTGAACCACTAATTGCCCCTACAAGTGGAATTTGGGTTGTGCCCTATAGGGCGAAAACCTAAAAATTCAATATATGTGCTCCAAATCGGAACCATATTGGAAATTCTTAAGATATGTTCTTCCTTTTCAAAAAAACTAGCTAGATTATGCCAAAAAATCACAAAATCACACTAGCTTGTAAATTTAAGATTATATTGTGCCACATCTGAGTGATCGGAAGTTTTTGTTAGAAAATTGATTAGATGATTGCACAATAAAATCACCTAGCTAGTTAGCCTTTGACCAATTGTTTCCTACCTTGTGAATATATTATGTATAAAAATATAGCACAATCAAGACAAGTGTTCACAATAAAGCTCACATTTATATATTTATTATATATTTATACATTTATATTAAATTGTGATGACTTGGAGGCCCTGCAGGTCTTGAGTTTTAGATTTTGCTGGTGTACTACAAATCACACTTCTCAGGAAACTAAGGAGTGTGGAAGGTGTGCTGTTTTTTATTGATCTTTAATAGATTTATCTGAGTTCCCATTGTTTATCTAGGTGTGCAAAAATAGCACTCCTCACAGTGATTTGAGGCAAGTGATGTTGTGCAATTGCACTCACACGCTTCAAAATCCAAGGTCTGTGAGCTGTTGGGGGATTTCAGTGTGGATGTACTGTAGTTGATCTTTTTATATTTTTTATATTTCTTGACTTTTTTTCTTTTCAGATTATTAGATGTACACCTCAGTATGGGATTTATTTGCTTCAAGTGTGGTGTGACAGTTTCAGGTAGTGTATCAAAACTTCTTTTCCATTTAAATGCAGCCCATGCTCTGTATGACATGAAAGGGCTAAGACTACTTTGTAAGCAAGGTGGCTGCCCAAGCTCATTCTCTTGCTTTAATTCACTAAGGAAACATTATCAAACAACATAGGGAGCAAAATGTGAACAGAGAGGCACAGTTGCAGGAAGATGTTGAGGAAAGAAATGACATTTCAGACCAAGATGCCCTCTCAGATGAGGATGTCCAGGATGAACCCTTAGTACATCCTTTGAATAATCCTGAGGAAAGGGCAAACAACCTTTCCAGACATGTGGCAGCTTTTTTTGTCGGGTCTTTTATCGGATACAAATATGACTTATGCCTCCATCAGTAGAGTCGTTACTGGTATAGACAGCCTGTTATCAGAACCTATGAAAGGGCTTGAGGGACAGGCACAGACTTTCCTCCAGCAAAGAGGTGAAGATACTAACTCTCATGAAAATTCTGAATTTTTGGAAAAAATTTGTTCTTCCGGTTCCCTGTTTTCAGACCTTCAGTCACGTTACAAGCAAGAAAAATTGATTTCACAGCATTTCCATGTTGCCAAACCAAAGGCATTACTTTTAGGGCATAGATACGATACACTCATTGATTCTAACACCGGTCAGTCTACAGTAAATCTTGTCAGAGAGACCTTTCAGTACGTACCTCTTCTTGATACCTTAAAGATGATTTTGAGCGACCCATCTGTGCAATATGAGGTTGAAACTGGACATGTTACTAATGACGACACCATGAGAGATTTTTGTGACAGTCAGGGATGCAAGGAACACTTGTTGTTTGGGACTTTGAAAAAAGCTTTGCAAACAAACATATTTTGATGAGCTTGAGGTCGTGAATCTATTGGGAAGTAAGACAGGAATCCACAAAATAGGTGCATTCTACTTTGTTTTAAGGAATGTGGAACCTAGATTCAACTCCTCACTTTCAAATGTCCATCTTTTGGCTTTAGTGCATTGTCTTGACCTGAAGAAGTATGGTTTTGATGTAGTTTTAGCTCCATTTGTGGAGGAAGTAAAGCAGCTGGAGTCAGATGAAGGAGTTCTTTTGACACTTCTTGATGGTACAGTTGTAAATGTTAGAGGTTCCGTTGCAATGGTGTCTGGAGATAATTTAGGGTGCAATGGCCTATTTGGTTTGGTTGAAAGTTTCTCAGCAAACCATCCATGCCGTGTGTGCCTTGGGACAAAAACGGAATTTCAGTCAAAGTTTGTTGCAAATGAATTTCAGATTCGATTAGCCGAAGATCATGATCGTTTAGTCCAAGGTATTCAGACTGGCCAGAAGAATCCAGCTCATCTTGGTGTGAAAGATCCCTGCAAAACTTTTGTCCAGATATTATGCATGATATCCTGGAGGGTATTGCACCAACGGAGGTGAAACTGGGTACTCAAAAAGATGATTTTTGAGCAAACTTTGTTTACACTACAGCAGTTTAATCAAAGATTATCTTGTCATGACTTCGGTTTTGCTGATAGAAAGAACCGACCAAGCCCCATAATGCTTCATACACTCAGAAGTGGAGACCACAGTCTCAAACAAAAAGCTTCCCAAATGTGGTGTCTTCTTCGCTGCCTTCCATTTATTGTCGGTAACTTTGTACCCAAAGACAATGTCTACTGGCATTTATTTTTGAAGCTTCGGTCAATAGTTGACATTGTGTTTTCTCCAAATGTATCTGGCGGACTGTCATTACCTAACATCTCTCAATGAAGACCATCACACTTCTTTTAATGACTTATTTCCTGAGATCAATCTTATTCCAAAGCACCACTATCTTGTCCACTACCCTCAAATGATTCAGAAAACTGGACCCCTTAGGCGTTCTTGGTGCATGCGCTTTGAGGCCAAGCACTTGTTCGCTAAACGGTTGTCTGGAGTGGTGTGCTGCTCTAAGGATATTTGTAAAACAATAGCATCACGGCATCAGCTTAGTCACTGTTGTAACTGGGCATTAAATTCGAACAGAATTAAACGTAAAGTGTATGTAGGTGAAGTCACTCTTTTGAAAATAACAGTTATTATTGGTTATGAAGTGATCATGAGAGCAGTTTCTAGAACATACATCAGATATTGAAATCCTTGTAGCAAATTCGGCCTCCTTATTTCAATGTGAATATCGGCCAGGAATGGTAGTCATTGTGGGGTATCAAAATGAAATGGAAGTGCCAATATTTTGTGAAATAACTGCTGTTGGTTGTAAATGAGAATTGTGTCTTTCTCCATGGGTATAAACTGGAAACTACCCATTTTGAAGAACACTTACATGCATATGCAGTCACATATAATGACCAGTATTGTACTGCAGACATAAAATCCTTGAGGGATCACCACCTCTCCGTTGTAGTAGGTTAGGTAACTCCAGGTATGTGTCATTGAGATATGGAGTTTGAATTTTATTTATGCAGACGAATTTAACAGAAATCAATGTGTATAATTCAATTTTGCAGATTAATCGTAATGCCGTTAAATCATAACCAAACGATCTACGAAATTGTGGTGGAAGGAAAAATGAACTATCTCATGCTTATCATAGAGGCTTACAAAGTTAATGTTATAAGCAAGCCTGAACTTGTCCAATTATTAGTTGATTTCCTGTACCAGACTGAAGACTGAAATCAGAGATGGAGAAAAAGAGAAATCTGTATATTTCATTGGAACACTCTGCCCAAAAGAGGATGAAACTTGTTAAAATAGAAGAAGATGAAACATTCAGTTCAATTACAAACAAGATAAAAAACAAATTCAACATAGATGGAGACACTCTGGTAAGCCTTTCAGCAAGACTTGAAAACAATGGCCCCTTTGTTTAAGTTGATGAAACTGATGAGGAGTTACTGCATGATGCAATTGAAGTAAAGATGGAGATACCAAGCTCACCTCATCCAAATGGGGAAAGACCAGAAGCGGCTAGTGCTTCCCTGAATTTAGGGGCTAGTAGTAGCAGCCAGGAAGCTACTACCTCCAAGGCTGCTTGTAATGTAAGTATAAATTTGCAAAACTTTGTGCAACTTCTTTCAGCAAGTGAAAGCATGCCAGCTAACATTGTATGGGACCTGTTGATTGTTGCAAGGTAAATCGTTTTCTTTTTGTGAGTCTGCTTTTCTTTAGTTAACCCTATAAGGAGCAGATTTACTGGCAATCTGATTCATGCATGGGATTTCTGAAAGTTGCATGCTTCCTTCTACCAATGATCTGTGACACTACATTACAGTGGTACAGTTGCTATGATTGTTACATGATATCTCCATTATTTTTCCACCAAATATTTGTCATTTTGGCATGTAATATGTCAGATAATGTAATACCCAGAAACATGCGAGAAGTTTCCTTTGTTGTAGCTGCCACAAAGTGGAAATTTTGAAAAAGAAAGTGACACCTCTGTATTTTGCATTGTATAAGTGCAAGGGTCTATGGTAGGTTACTTTTGCAAATCTAAAACTCCAAATGTTCAGGGTTGTTGTCTTGAAATTTGGATCTGTAAAGGGTCAAATTGTACAAAAAATTCTCAAACATGTAACCAGCGGAAGTGTCAGAACACTGAGTATTTTTTTAATGTAAAGGTAAAACCTGAGTATTTTTGTAATTTCAAAGTAAAATTTTGAAATAAAGATGCTCCACTGTTTGATATAAGTTCCATAAAGATGTCATACAGGCTAGCCCTACATAGGCTATAGCCTACACCCATGTTAATACATTATATGACATTTGCAAATGAGGTCTTGTAGGAAAAATGTAGAAAGGCTAACTTAAAAGTTATCTTCATGTTACCTCCACTAATTTTGGACATTTGCATAAATCTGACTCCAAATATAGGTTGGGTGCATGCACAGTGAGTGTCACAATGCACAAAAATATAACCTACAGTACACTGTACATCCCGCCGTATGTGAGGCAATTTCTTACAATGAAACATGGAGAAAGGGAAGAAAAAAAAATCAGGAAATTTCCTGAACTCTTCTTACATCTTTGAGTGTGTTGAGTTTTTGGTAACATCAGACATGAACAACCACAAGCAGAACTGATTGCAACTTTCACCAACACATGCACTCAAAAAACTGAGGTGCTAAAATATCAGCACTTTGTGGGTGCTACCAAATTTCTAGCACCGGAAAGTGCTAGCTGACGCATGGGTATAATAAATCGTACCCGTTGATTGGCTGAGAGGTTGACGTCATCACCTAACCACCGGATGTCGGACCGCGCTATTAAAATGAGTGTAATTCGTACTTACGTACACGTACGTACGGTGCGCGTGGCACTTACGTCTGATATGTATATGGGCCATATGCATGCATCATCCAAGCTTGACAGTTGTGATGGTTTGAACTCCAGTCTTCATTCTTCAGTAAAAAAGTCCAAAAAGATAAAACTTTACGGTAAGTATTGCAGATCACTGCTAACTGTAACTTTAGTAATGAAAAATAAATGTTAGTAACGTCGATGCATGCCAGCTCTAACTGAAGATCAGGAAATAGTTTGAGTTAGCCTACCGTATTTGTGCTGGTCGAACGGTCGGTCTTACTCAGCCTAGGCCTAGCCTAGGCTACGTTAACTTGCCTAATACCAATGGTACTTGTTAAGCCTATCATATTACATACACGTACATGCAGCAGACATAGTAGCCTAGGCCAAGTTACACTCAGCAGGCTAGAAATTAGGCACTTGCGCAAGGGTTAGAAGTAGCCTACAGGCTACAGGAGGATTGGCCTATTGGTTCCCACCCTGCAGCCTTTGCATTATAGGCTACTTTTTTAGGCTGAGTTGTATAAAGGCTATCACTCCTGGCCTGGGATGAGTTTAAGGCCTAGGCCTAACGTAAGTCCTAGCCTAGCCTATATATACTAGGCTAGGCTATTATACTTATAGTTATACGCTAAGTCCAGAGCTTAGTGACGTGCCCCCCACCAGCCTAGTAGGCTTATGTGTACCAACAGCGTGAAACCAGTAGAAGTATGCTTCCCAATATCTTGATAACAATTGTGGGATTAACCTATTTCATTGTTATTTGAAAAAGTGAGTCTTTGTACTGAATATGCAAGAGTCGATGAAGATAAGTTATGAAAAATACAGTCAAAAATGTGTTTCACGTTGTTGGTACACATACCGTAGGATAACCAGAAAATCTACCAATCTAACAATGGACAAACATTAGAACCTAACTTTGAGACCTAGGCCTAATGTTAGCCTACAGTTAGTCCTCTGTAAAGGCACATGAATAGCCCCGTCCCGACAATACGCATTCTAGTGGAACTCTCAAAGAACCCGCAACCTTACAAATTACCTCCGCACTCAGATATCGCCGCACTCCTTCGATTATCAGGATGAATTCTATTCAACAAAAACCTGCTCACAGCTGCAATTTTGCGATCATCGAATCTACTTCAATTTTTTCTAGCCAGTATATTCACGCGGCCTACACTCAACAGTTTCGTGGTTCAAGTGACATTTACGACTTGGAATAAAGCCTGTGACGAGCCGTTATCATTTGTTTACGTCATCAAATTACAGAACTTTCAGACTAAAGCTTCGGGACTACAGAAACCTTAACAAATACTTCGTATCCAACATTGTTCCGAATTGTCATTGCCCACCCTGTGCCGAATACAAGATTCAGAACATTTGCTTTGACGTTCCACACAGTCCAGGCAACAGAACTAGCCAACTGGCCTCATAGAAATCAACACGGATCCGGCCACTGAAATTTTCTACGGCAATATAACCAACCCTGGTAAGAGAGACGGTCACTTCCGGTGACATTCCTGACCCGATCGAGTGGTTTGAATATTTGCTCCAGTCAGAGGACTAATGTCTGTTCGCCAGTAACCAACGGCAACACCTCAGTAACCCAGAGCGAGTTTAGCTTAGGTACAGTAAGCTTAGTTTAGTTTAGGATATCCAGTTAAGTTCTTTAGTTACTTCAGTTAGGTAGCATAGTTCACGGAAGGATGTCACCGACCAGACGCCGCAGAATCAACTTGGCTCAACAGTTAACGCTAGTCTTGTTAGGAGCACAGTCTAAGGATAGCCTATCGTGTATTAACGGTAGCACAGGACCGTAACGTTACCGCAGCCTAACCAGACAACCTACCGTATTACACCAGAGACGAATACCAAGCTTTAGGCCGGTGGATGTTATACCTTATACATCGCACTAGAGCCAACTTGTCACATTCGAAATTTGACACTTGATACTGATAGTGAATCCAGGCCTACTATTGTAGACCCGGGTGATAGTAACGTGGCTCAGCCTCAACCACAAACAACGGGCTTTAAGACAGAATTACCCCCACACTTTTTGGGCTCAGGTAATGTGGATTTTATGCAATGGTGTAGGAGAATGGAGATTGCTTTAGATGCTTAAAACTCGACAAAACTCGAATGGTTTTCTGCTGGATTTAATGCAATACCATGTGAAGCATAAATCTATCCAAGCTTCCTACACTGAGATATAGTATTGAAAACGTTTGCAGAGTTTGACCTCC
>WURT03157344.1:0-10815 GCA_009936505.3 Holothuria glaberrima | reverse complement strand
TTTGAAAGAATCGTCGCAAGACCCCGACGAAGAAGAATTATATAATTTAAAACACCAAACGAGTGTCTCATTTTTTTGCAGTCTGAGCCACATGTATTTATTCTCAGGTTTAAAACCGACCCGTGACAACTATGTTCCAATTTGCTAAAAGCTACAATGAAATGTTACCTGGTTTTGATTACAACAATACCATGGGTTCAGGAACGACATAACTGTATCTCAAGAATCTTGTTAGACCTTACAACGCTACAGTAAGATAAGATAAAATAGGATCAACTTAATTTAACCCCACAAAGGGTAACTGAAAGCTCGCATAAAACGGAAACAATAGCACTATAAAAGTACAAAATGTGTACCCAGGGTTAAATTTCATTTGACAGAAACCATTTGAAACCATTCAGGTTCCAAATTGTTTAGACGGTGTTTTGTTCAACTTTCCATTCAAAACCATTTATTACCATTTGAAACCAGTTATTAAACCAGTTTAGATTACCATTTGCATGTTTAAGGCCAGTTGGCAACATTCATAACCATTTAAAAACCACTTGAAACCATTCATGACCATTCGAGTAGAATGTTTTTTGGGCAATGGTCCAAAGGGAATTTAATCCTGGGTACATACAAACAACACTTAAAATGGATAGAAAGGACTAAGAGACAGTAAAAGTATAAAACAATAGGATAGTTTCGTAAAATTACAAAATGTATACATACAAACAACACTTAAAATACTAGAAAAGACTAAGAGACAGTGAAAGTATAAAACAATAGGAACCAACTTGTCAAGTTTTAGCATTTGAAAGTAAGATTATGTACGGTGGTATAAAAGAGGAGGGGTAACGATCAGTAATCCTGTAGGGTAATCTCATTCTGCCACTTCTAGGGATTACGGCATTGTGCAAAATCACGCTAAGTGGATTTCCTTCGTCTTGCATAATTTCCGTTAGTTGTATTCCTAATCTACGTTGATAGGACATGGCCATTGATGGCTGAACTTCCCCGTATTATAAGACTTGCCTGCCTAATAATGGCGTCGATTGCATATTTGTCTTCAGTGCGGGTATTCCCACCCCACGATAAAAGATTATATTTCCAAACCCCACAAATCACTAAATTATAAAACATGGCAACAATATTTTAATTAACATTAAATTTGTTCATAATGCACATACAATACATTCTAGGGCCAAGTTTTTTCAATAAAGCTTCCACGTGTTCATGCCAGGAAAGTCGATTGTCTATAACCACTCCGAGATACTTACATCTGTCCACCCTTTCGACTATACTTCCATTTATAGTGACTGCACCTGGAACGTCATTTGATTATACATAACCATTTCTTTTGTCTCCTTTATATTAAATTCCAAGAAGTTGTTCCTACAATATGTTACAAAATCATTTATCTGCTCCACATATGCCGTATCCTCCTCCTTTGATATCAGACCCAGTAAAGCAGTATCATCTGCAAACTTGACTAAAGAACAATTTTCAAATTTTGATCTACCGTCTGAGGTGTACAAAGTAAATAAAAGTGGCGCGAGCACCGTACATTGGGGCACACCAGTGTTTGACATATTTACATTAGATATGCTCTGGACCTCAGGTGTTTTGATAATGACATATTAGGACCTATTGGTGAGATAATTGAAACTCCACGCGATATAATCATAGCGGGACATTCAGTACGTAGCAGTATTGTTTACCAGTGGGCCAAGGCATAGTCCACTGTACAACAAACTTAAGCTTAGGCCTAGGCTACGTGATTAAACTACACTACAGTGTTCGCCAGCCACATCCTAACGCTACACAACAGAAGGTTCAGTAATCAGAAAGGTAAATTAACTCGACGAGCAAAACAAAAAATTTTGACTACTGCTAATCTCAAAATGTCATTTAAGCCCATCAGTTTTATTGATTTCACTTATTGCTTTTGCAGTGAGCGTATATATTACCTGTCGGAAGACTAACAAGGTCAATCGCTTGAGCCTGCCCAACCAATCACACGCTACTCCAGTACCGGGGTACAGAGGCTACAAAGCTGAGACTCTTCTTCAGAGTCCAGTGACAATCACGTCACTGCATTTTGGCGACAAAGTAGTCAAATGCGTAAATAAACATTTTTATTACCCTCGTACTCCTACAAAGGAGTCAATAATTTATTTCTAAGTAAAAGAAAACAGTTTGCGGAGAAATAACAGATAGTACGCTGTTTCTGACTCCCTGTAAAGTGTCACTATGACTTTTTTGTGCTGACAGTGTGGACTATCCTGTACCAGTTCAATAGACTCTTATTGTGATCAGTTCAACTGCACTCTACTGGACCAGTTCATTTGGACTTTATTTTGATAACTTCAAATTGGAATTTACAGGACTAGTTTAATTGAATTTTACTGTGTCTATTTTAACAGGACTTTCCTGGAGCAGTTCAATAGGATTTTTTTAACAGTCCAACTGGATTCTACTGGATCAGTTCAATTACACTTTATTTTGATCAAGTCAACTGGACTTTGCAGGACCAGTTCAATAGAGTGCTGCTGTGATCAGTTCAACTGGACTTGACAGGACCAGTTCAATAGGATTGTATTATGATCAGTTGAACTGGACTCTACTGGACCAGTTCAATTGGATTTTATTGTAGGTAGTTCAACTGGACTTTCGTGGACCAGTGCAATTTGACTTGATCATGACAATTTTAGATGGACTTTACAGAACCAACTCTGTACTAATAATTACTGCCTAGTTCAAATTAAGGCAATGTTAAGTTAAACTTTTAGAAAACTTCCATCAATCCAGCAAATTCATTTGCTTAAAAAGATTGCTTTGAAATTGTTCTCTCTTTCTTATGTCTCACTTTTGATAGTCTATTTGAGCTGTTACTACAGAAACAAGCCCAGTTGAAGTCCAGTTCAGTGCCTTAGCAATCTGGCCATGTAATTGTGATAAGAGAAAAAGTCATATTAAAATCAACTGTTTCCAGTCCAGTCCAGTTGAAGTCTCTTTACGTTACGTTGGGACCAGTTAAAATATGGGTAAGTCCAGTGTAAGTCCAGTTTAAGTTTGAACTAGACTCAACTGGAAACTTTAGCTTGGAAACTACTTAAACCAATACTTTGAACTATGCAACTTAGGAAAAGAATTTCTTGGGCATTCGCTGCATAAGAAAGGCCAATTTTAGGGCCCAAAGCGGTCCCAATTACAATTTTGAGAACAAAAATGAATTTGATATCCTGAATCCCCTAGGAACGAGAGTTCCAGAAATACTACTTAAGAAAGGATCGGCCATTTTCAGCTTTAGATGGGCCGAAGTATTGGGCTATATCTACTTTTTTGTCAGGCTAACAAATTTCGTTTTCTTATACGATGAAAACCTGAACATGATTGCCAAACAAACACAATATGGCATCAAAATTGTTGCACTTATCCTATTTAAACTATCCGAAAGCCTTCAAATGTGAGATAATAATATTTCGGTAACAGGTCTGTTAGAAGTAGGAAGCATAGCTACGTACCCTTTTTAATGATTATTTGGCAAGGGTCCAAAAACGATCCTTTGAGATACTTCAGAATAGAACATAATGGAATAGCCCTTCCATTGTCTCACTTAAATTTTG
This sequence comes from Holothuria glaberrima, assembly GCA_009936505.3. Lineage (NCBI taxonomy): Eukaryota > Metazoa > Echinodermata > Holothuroidea > Aspidochirotida > Holothuriidae > Holothuria > Holothuria glaberrima. The sequence goes on along the minus strand of WURT03157344.1, from coordinate 7,204 downwards.
GAGAACAAAGCTCAAATCCATGCCATAATTTATTACCTGTCACGAAAATGTAATTCAAGAAAGGTTGGATCCTGGCATTACAGTTTGAGAGGTATCAAATGGCCAACAAACAGATCCCGTGCATAGTAACAATGTTACCGGGTTGGCAGTCTAATAACTTCCTATGGGGGGGGGGACTGGGGGACTGGGGAGGAAATTTCTACCGGGAAATTTGATCCACAGGGGCCCCCCGCACGTGATTAAAAACAACCAAAATCGCAATTAACATATTATACAATTAAGCTTAATTGTGTATGCATGGGGGTAGGGGGTTATAAGTGTATAGCTTGATAGTCCTTTCGATGATGTTTATATAGTATCGCGATTAGTACAAATCTTGATAGTTAAAAACGTAGCTTAAACCTTTTGTCTTCCTTAAAAGATCATTTGATCACTATACGTTGCCACCATCCCCAGCTGACATAAATTTTGAAACTCACTTGAGCCTTGCCCGGTCTATGATGTTTCATGCTGGCATCAGTTCCTTCATCAATGGGAAAGGCTCAATTTCTGAAACCGATAAAATACGTTAATCAACACTTGAATTCTTAGTTAAGTTGGGAATGATATCATTAACTGAAATGCCCTTACGAACAGTGTTGCCGCCAAAGTTTGGTTCAGTGGGGGGGGGGGCACCACAGATGATATCGTAATGACACCTCAGTTACCACAAGTCTGAGTAAATTGCACCTTTTATATGAGTCTCTGCGTCTTTTACACAACAGTGGGATCCTTCCTTTGTCACTACATAAAGGTGCCATCCTTCGGGAGGGGTCTAAGGAGAGGGCGTGTCCCCCTCCACCTTTGCGAAATTTGTGTTAATTTAAGATTGCTCGGATGAAAAATGATTTATCTTTAGGATATTTTTGGAACTGATCATATATGGCTTGAAAATGTTCATAATTTAGTTAATTCTAAGTTTTAGTTAAGTGAAAGAGGAGAGTGTGTTGTCTTAGAGAAGGATACCTGGATACGTTGTCAGCAGATCTCATGAAGCCCCCACCCCTTGGTTACTTTACTACCTTCTATTCGGAAAAAGGTTTTAGTTACGCAAAAAACGTGTAATTCGTAAACAACTTTTAGCTTTTTCTGCTGTGCTTCTCCGAAAGTTGCTATCGGAAGAATGTGATGATATAAACAACACTGAGGCAAGATTTGAAGGGCGCTGAGAGCGCGAAAATTTTGATAGTTTGAGAAGGATTTGCGAAAAGTCTGATATTTTGAAAAAACATTTGTGATAGAAAATGATTACAATAGATCCATCATTTTGTCGAAAACACACCTCATCCTACCACCTATACAGAAATCTATAACTTTAATGAGTTTTAGGATCATTTTAAAATTTTCTAAATTTTTTTAGAAATCTATTGGGGAACGCTCACAATGTCCCCGTGCCGGCGCAACTGCTCAAGAAGATCTTTTTCGATACTTATTAGCATAAATGCTTTCAGATTTTCCATAGAGAGATTGCATCGAAGTCTTGTCTGTATGATTTTCAGTTTGTAAAAGCTCTTTCACAACTTACCTGTTAGAATGAGAGGGTTAACAAATAGGGTGACGAGGCAAGCGAGCCCGGCGGTAGTGCTCAGATCGTTTTCGTGATCTCTTTCATGGAAAAGTGTCCAAATGCAGAATGTCTACAACGGCTTTACTCTTGTAGAATCAATTAGCGAATAGAGCATGTCCATAGCTCTGTCCGTGTGCTAGTAATGATTTGGACATGTATTTTAGCCCCAAATCGTACTTTTCGGGGTGGATTCCACATTTGTTTCGTCCTGGGGGGCCACCCAAGGGTTACCTTCATAACAGGTGTCGAATATGCACTCCTCTTTTGATGTGTATTGTGAGTGCAGTCAGTGTGGCTGCAGGAGCAATACACGTCCGCCGTGCGGGCAAACCCAAGGGCCCTAAACGATAGGTTACCAAGGTAAATAGTTGATCCAGCCACCAAAATCGCTGTATATACTTGTGGTATATGACGATGGGGACCCCAAAGGGGTAGGGCCCACCGGGAAATTTCCCGGTTTCCCGGTGGGCCAGTCCGCCCCTGCTTCCTATTAGATCATCATACAATGCTGAGAAATTGTATGATGCGTCAAACATAGCCAAATGAATTGAATCCGTCTTCAAATCTGCTGTAGGTGTTTTTCAAAAATTTTATTTTTCACTGCAAGGAGACAGATTTTCACACTTTACTCCCACATGAGCCCATTCGAAGAGTCCACCTGCCCTCATATTTGAGCTAATACTTTTTGGCCATTGGTCTGTTGGAAGTAGGAATTGTGTCCATACAAACTATTCAATGATTGATCGCCCGGGGTCCAAAAATGGTCCTTTTAATAGCCTATATCAAAATTGTACTTTATGACATAGCCATGCTATTTTATTACTTATATTTACTTTTTGTTCTCTAAACTGTTCTAGGGATATCAGCTTTGGTCTGAAAAGTGCAAATGACAAATGAAGTTGACTTTTGAGGCTATTTAGGACGTCATCTATTCTTATGGCCCCCGATACTGCACTTAAATTATAGGTTCGTCCCATCGTGTTCTGGACAGAATGAGAGTACCAAACCTTCCGTTCCCAATAGTATAAATAATTAGGGGGCTACCTCCCATACTAAGAACATCGAGTTCAAATTATGAAAGTTGGCTAAACTTCAAATTTAAACAATGATAAGGGATGTTTATGCACAAATCAGATTTTCGGTTTGCTTTGTGTTCTTACATGTAAGCCTTTTCAGCACACAAAAAATCGTAGTGCCTAACCTTTACATAACACTTGGGGTTTTCTGCGTCTAATTTTATATCAGCTTCCACTGAATACAGTGTCCTGTTAGTCAACTTAAACTCACGTCACCATTTCGGGACGGTGTATGCGCTTCTTTGTAATTCAGAAAGAAGTTATCGTCACAAAGGTCAACGAATTTTCTACGATTTTATTGGTTGTTTGAAAGATTTGCAAGAATATATAAACGGCGAAGACGATAAAGGAATGAACATACTTTGAAAGACTGAACTCAGGTTTGGCTCGCAAAAAAGTCAAAATGCATTTTATACGTGCCTTTGTGTGTCTGGTTTATTTTGCAAGTGTATCAGAAGGTAAGTGAATCTTTTTATATTTATATGGTGAAATTGGAAAGCCAAAAAGGAAATGAGCACACGAAAATTATTAAAAACAAGGTTACTAACACTACCTCTGGATAGACAGAGTTGACCGCGCATGTCAAGAATTAGATGATCGCATGTTTAAAGGTTTGTAAAATGTTACAAGCAAATAACATTTAGCCCCAGTTTGACAGGTTTTTTACTGAATATTCTGACAAAAGCACATTTTTGGCTTTGTCTTGAAGAGTTTTTTTTTCGAAATTCTCAATATTTTTATTTATGCAACTGATTTGTACTTGGCGTTTTTATACACGTTTTTTTTTCACATGCTTAAATAAGAACATGAGTGCAAGTTGTTTAGTAAAACTAATTGGCGGCTTCTGTTGTGTCTCATTGTTGTTAAGAAGCACTTTTTTCTTAAAAAGTGCCAAAAATGTTATGAATGCAGATCAAGATAGAGTGTGGAATGAAGGGGACTTATTTGTTTGGTCCTTAATATAGTTTGAAGTGAATACTTACCTTTGTACATGGCTTTATGGCTACGTCAATGACTCAGGGTATATTCACATGTTTGATCCAAATCAAGAAGTTCTCCGAGGCTATTTCCAGTAATGTTGTTTGTTAATGTTGAAGTGATACACGCACACAAACTCAACGTGTCAGCAGCCACTGATCGTAACAGCAGGATTATCGGATATTTTGGAAGTCAAGCTTGGTTGTATAATCTAAAGGCAGGAATTAATCATCACTCCAAAATAACAATCATGCTCAATTTACTAAAACACATTCCAAATCCAATATCCTTAGCGGGCAAAGGCAGTAACCCCAACTTTACCTTACATGTCTAAATTTGCTTTATACAAAAAGGTTACCTTAAGTGTACCTAAGTCTCAAAAGTCAATTAATTGCCGAAATAATGAATCGTTAACAACTTCATTTGACATCAACGATTACATAATCATGTGCAATGTTCCTCTTGTCCCAATTACGATGCAGTCTTTATGTCCCTTTTAAAATGTGAATGATCGTACAGGGCTAGAGAGTTTCCGGTTTTCTAGAATAACAGTTTGTCATGAGATGGCTTTTGTGGTCATGTCACTCTACAAAAAAGACACTAATCCCTTGTTAGGAAAGACGAAAAACATAAGGACGGCAATCTGATTCGTTAGAGTGTGATATCACAAATACTTGTGCCATGTAATACATTAATCGATTGAGTAAAACTCAGCACTTTTCATATTTTTGGACTGAACCCATTAAGTACACTATAAACTTAAGACGCTTTTTGGTTATGAATCTTTATGTTCTTAAATATATGTCCTTGGTTTACTTGCGTTGCAATATATGCGTTATAAAATATTGTTAAGGTCTTTGTTAGGAGAGGAAGAGATGTTTGATAGGTTGACTCTCTGTCGTAAAATAACATAGGGCGACTGTTTATGACTTTGGTCACTACTACATTTGAAGATCGTTTGGACATTCTTATTGAACATTGAAAATGATCTAATATACAAAGATATACACTAACAAAGCTAAACTATAGCCCAGTTTACACGATCACACATTAAGTCAAAAACATTATCATACATTTGTATGACGATGCTTATGGACAAACATATGATCGTGTGGACTGCTTTTCCAACAAATTTGGACAACGTCCAATATGTATGAAGATGTTCAAACTTCTAGCTGCATGTTTCATCTTCTCAACAAGTGTTCAATCATTTGTATGACGATGTTCATGGAGAAATGTATGATCGTGTAGACGGGCTTTACGTTTCTTCTTTATGCAGTATCAAATTGATAACTGATCTGTTGCGTTTTATACGTCAGGGAATTATTGTTTAAAAAACAGAAATAACCAAAGTTAAGTTATTGTATTTTCTAGCTTATATATCGTGTATTTTCAGATTAGCTTTTCTGTAAAGGATAAAGTAATTGCCATGTTAACAACGTGATGATTGTAAAACCGACGACATGGCGTCTCTAAACTAATGTTTTCTTAGCTCTCAGACGCTGTTCCCTGTTTGTTCTAAAATGACAAAGTCCAGGGCAGATATGAATCGTATCTCGACGAGTCTATTTCTAATGCAAAAAGAAAATCCCTCGTCATCTAGCAAACGCTGAAATTGCGGACCATTTTAAAAATTGATTAAAAGTAATCATTGTTTAACCAGTAAGATAAGAAAGGTTACCTGATCAGCCATAGTACTGTAGTCTGTGTCAATATTTAAGACAGACGAAACGTTTTGAAAATGTTTACTCATTCATATCCATATCAATTAAACCCATAATCCCCATTGCTGAAGAAGAAAGAACATGTTAGAGAAAAGCAAAAAGGGGGCCAAAATATTTCGGACCATTTCTGAGGGGAGAATATTACGGGGCTGTGACCTATTTGATAATACAATGATGATTTAAAAGAGAACATAGAAATAAAATCAATTTTTAATCTTGAATCCTATTACGTTCAAATTTTATATTTATGTATGTTTATACATATATATATATATACATACATATATAGTACAATTTTACTCAACCTGCATATTGCAGTTTTCCCGTCGTGTTCCCTTTTACAGCCGGTTTGTCCGTGCAGATTTTAATGTGTGTTTTCTCTACTTCTATTTCACTGTTGCTCAGTTTCATTTTTGCCACCTGACTAAGGGTTTATACCCGATACGTGGTGGAGTTTTTAGCAAACTTTAAAGCACTTCTTACCACCTTTATCGACCTATATATATATATATATATATGACAGACTTCAAACTTTTTATTCAGACATAGATTGCACCTTTTGGTGATTTTAGAATAATGTGATATGCCTATGTTAGAGGAAAAATACCTAAGGTCTCTTTGCGAATATTCAATATAACGTTGATTCTCTCATTTATATGCAGTCCCTGCGTCCCTCTGTTTCAACCAATAATGTAAAAATTAACCGATAATGTAAAAAAAATTTACCGATAATGTAATAACAACCGATAATGTAAAACAAATTTACCGATAATGTAAAAAAATCTTTGAACCGATAATGTAAAAAAAAAAATTACCGATAATGTAAAAACTCTCGTTTGCCGATAATGTAAAAAGAATTTACCGATAATGTTAAAACTTTTCTAACGAAGATTTCATATGGTCCTACGTACATGTGTGCGTGTCTTTGTGTATGTAGGTAGGTAGTCATGTAAGTAGGTAGGTAACAAACTTTTTACCTCACCAAAAATAACGTACCTACGATAAAAAAAAAATATCATAAAAGGACTTCACATATTTTATTACTTAAAGGTGGATCATATTGATGGCACAGCTTATCTGCATATGGCCCCTAATAAAAGCCACATATCTCGAAAACTACAGGACTGAGAATTACAATTTTAAATCAGCATGTCCGAGAAACCCAGGAGTGTTGTTATCGTTATTCTAAACCTGAAGGAAGGTTATTCCGCCTCACCCATTAACCGCCCCAGGGGAAGAAGGGGCTGAAACCGAAACCTAATTTTTGATAAAATTTGCGTCCTAGAGGTAATCGACTACACTGATCACAGATCCGAAGTCAGTTTTCCCGTATCTTGTTGGCAGTGGGCCGTCAAAGGGCCCATTTTATGTCCATTGTCCCTTACAGCAGATTTTGGGATTCAAAAGCTTATAGTTTTATCACTAGGTGGTTACCAATTAGAATTTAGAAATATGGTTTCGATTTCACTCGTTCTGTTGGTGAAAGTTTACTCTTTTATATATACTTTCACTAATTTGGGGGGCGAGTTGCGCCTAACCTTCGGAGAAGATAGCTATCTCCAAGAGGATAGTGGGCAGGGAATTAGCCCGTCAAAATGTCATGCACAACACATGGGCCTACCGTTCCTGTGAGTACTAGCTGCTACGCTGTATGCGTAAAATCGAAAAACGCGTTTTTTCCCTATATGCTAACACTTATTTTGGGGTCGTGTTTTACTTTGCCCCAGGGAAGGTCCCTGTCTGGAACCAGCCCTTAGCCAACCATTTCAAACTCAAAAGGTGATAGGCCCATGTGTCCTGTATAACATAAGGACGGCGTA
>WURT03157334.1:0-10815 GCA_009936505.3 Holothuria glaberrima | reverse complement strand
GGGAGGTCCCGAGTTCAAATCCCGGTGGAGTCAACTTCTTTTCACCTCAGCCAGATTTTCCAGCTTCACAGTTTTTCTATATATATATATGATGAGCCTATAATAATGTTTGGCTACTCGGTGAAAACTTTTTGCACGGAAGTTCTTCAACATAAAAACCAATGGTGGCTTTTTGAAAGATGGCCGACAGTATTGTAGGTCTGACTCAGGGGTTCCCAACGTGTGAACCGCGTACCACCAGTGGTACATTTGGACTTTCTCGGTGGTACGCGTCGTGGTACACGGCGGCTCGATTTTTTTACTGCATTCTTTTTTATTCTCCCCCTGCATCCCTCAAAAAGGTTGTACCCTGACAGTTTTAACGCATAAACACTATTATAGTTTAATATTGGTACAGTGGTACTCGGTGGCACCATGAAAGTGCGAAATGGTACTCCAGTAGAAAAAGGTTGGGAACCCCTGGTCTAACTATACACATGTTGTACAAATTTGACAAATTTTCATAGTACCTTACAGGACGAATTCGAAACAGAAAAGGTAAATATAAGCTAACTTGAACCCACCTAATATCGGGATACTGTCACTAGTGGCTGGCATATTCTCAGCGATGACCAGCATAAACACCGTCATAGACAATAGGACTGTGATACCAAGTGAGACCTTTTCCCCGGAATTGCAGGGAAGTACAAACTCCACGATGGCCATGGTTGATATGACGACACATGGCACTATAAGATTGACCACATAGAACAAAGGCTTTCGTTGCATCTTGACTCGAAATGTTACATCAGGATACGTTTTCCCGGGACAGCAGGAATAATTCCTGCCAATACGAAAGGCTTCTATTCCTGCAAAATATAAGATAAGAACGGGATTACAGATATAAGTAGACACGTTTGTGTATGCTGGCAAGAACATATCGAAGCCAGTATGAAGATGTACGCTTTGTAAATTGTCATTGGACACGATAAGAGTAGACTGAAGATCCGAGATTAAAGCACACCGGGCTGTACAGTAACTTAAGAGGGATTTGCAGGTTATTAGCCTATCACAAATCAAACATACGTACAACTGTAGCACTGAAAGTATACCTACTTACACTTTATGCTGCCACCGACAGCAGTGTAAGGACCTTCTACACTGTGGCGTTCTTGCTTGTGAACGAGACTATGGTTCAATGAACTGACTTGAACGACAAGACTAAATGGCTATGTCTTCGTCACTTCCTAGATATGCTTTTATTTAAAAGCAAATCTAAAATCACCTTTATTCTGCCATTTGTTTTGCGTTCAACTTCTGCTCACTACTCAAATTATGTTTGGAACTGCAACCAAGCTTATTCAAGGATGTTTCGACAATTAAGAAATGGAATTCCTGATGTACAGGTATAGTCACATATATTCTGAAACGTGATGACTATTTTTCGAATTTTCAAGAACGCTTCCATCATTAGTTCTGTCCTTCTTACATGGTGGACATAAATAAAAACAAAACAGTTTGATGTCCATTTTACATATTAAAACTAGACCTTATCCTTGTCGCTTGACTCACCCTTGAGTCTCGGAAGAGTCGATGTGCTGCCTCTAACTGAATATTTTGCCCTCTTATTCATGTAAATTACATGACTACCTGTGTAATTGCTTGAAATATTTCAAGCAATCATCTTCTATACATACACGGTATATGTATATATTATTAACTGTCAAGCTTTGTAAGTTTTGTATGTTACGGAAGGACATGTTTATTTATCCGTGTAGCTTTTGGCGATTATACATATTTATTGCACTGTACCAGTGCGTTGTTCAGTCAGAGAGGTGTTATTAGACGGGGGAGTTATTTTTCCAAATTACAACTCACTGCTACACACGTCGGCAAAGCAATCTTAAAATCCGTAGTTGTGAGATTGGACTAACCATGGAAGTACTACTAACTAGGCAACACAGTGTAATCAAAAGAAGAAATTGTAAGTTCGTTTGCTTGCCTCTAAAAAAAGCACAAGAGTTAATACTTGATATGTGGCAATAAAACTTATTTTTATCTCTTACAATCTTGTGTTGTACCAGTCTTTCTGACTGCAGACGTAACCTTTGTGCATCGCACAATTGTTTTCATCTGCTAAAGGTTGAAAGGTTCCTGGGTTTTGGCTTTGATGTAATAGCTAAGTAAAATAATTTTGAAAAATAAAAAAAAACTGATGTCTCCTAGCTATGACTGCATCTAGGTTAAGCTTTCTCAACACTTTGTAATGATGTCGCCCCATATTTATTCGTAATCATTTTATTAAGAAACCCTCTAACATTAAAGTACCCTCCGATTGATAATCAACTTTTGATCGATATAAAGGCTTAAGGTTTCTCTTACGGTATATATTTTACGTTGAGGCAAATTAGAAAGAAGTCTGTTAAATTATTGTACGGTCCATCGGACGGAAACTCTGTTTCTAGTACTCACTACCCTTTTCCATTTTTCTAAACAGGTATACGGGATGTTACGGTGATTTACTGGTCTGTGTTATAGCTTATTTCACTGAAAATGGAGGTTGGTTTTGAACATACATATCTTCGAATTAAACTGAAAGGGAGAAGGCAGTCCCCCCAAGTTTATTTTCAAAAATTGGATAAATCTTACAGATCTCCTCTTACTTCTCTCACAAGTATTTTCGTAATGTTACCATGTAAAATCATTGAATATTGAGGGTAAACCAATGAGTTATTGTGCATAAATGTAGGAAATAAATAACAAAAATATTGTCACAGGATTGATAGAAACCATTCATGAACTGGTGTACCGCGGCACACTACTCCGAATTGGGGAACTGCATTTTTCCTTTAACCTACACCAACAACCTTGAAAAATTTGCTCTCATTTTAAAATATTAAATTTGACTATATTATGAAAGTCTAACCTATTCCGAAGAGCCTATGGCCTTTTTGTTCTCCTCTAGTATGTGTCCACATGTTTATATATATGCTACATATGCTAATGAATTGATTTATGAAACGCCGTTGACGCCGATTCCCTGTACCACATAGGGCCTACGTGTAGTCGCCGAACGCAAGCATTTTCTGTGATGCATAGTCTTACTTATTGACAGGCACGTAATCCCAGGTGCATGGGTACACATGTTCCACACCCCCAAAAGAAAAAAAAATCAGAGAAATATTGGTTACCAGTTCGGAGAAAAATGTAAAATATTGCACCATTTTGCATCTGCCCCAACTCGTTCTGGCTAGTGGCCTGCATATTGATTACACAGTTTTTAATTATAATTCATTCAATGTAACCTGTAGCCTTTGTATCAATGATGACAACTTAGGTGACCTACTAGAAGAAACATAGAATGACACATACAGTTACTCTCAAGATAATAATCCCGGACATATCTTGTAAGTTACGCGGGAGCCACAGTGACTTCAATGCGACACGTAGCTTAAATGTTTCATCAGTAACATAACACTGACTTACCTATTAAATCCCACTCTCCGTTTTCGCTCAAAAGTTCGTCATCCAGTTTGCCAATGTCGTAATCTATGTAGCGGGCGTCGTGCTGCCAAGAACCAAATCTGAGATTACATTCCTGAACATCAAAGGGATAATGGTGTACGTTGACCTTACAAGAACTGATCATGGTGAGGGGGGCACTCCAGTCAACGTTTCCATTATATTTGATGATCATCTTCGTGAAAACCGTCATCAGAGGGTCGTTTGACCCTTCGGTCTTCCTGCAGTGAGAGTTACAAAACGTTTTTTAATTCAAGGGCCAAAGGTAAAAAGTAAACTAACTTTTACCACAATCAAATCAAAAAAGCTATTTCTTGACATTAGTTAACACTCTCGGGTGAATTATTTCCCAAGGAAATGATTAAATCGAATTGTCAATTAAGAACCAGGTTTGGTGTTAAATTCTGGCAACGAAAAACACGAAATGTTGTTTCACAGAAAAAATAGTTTCACATATTCATTGAGCTAACTTTTGTATTACTGTTATAAGTCACAGTTAAAGAAATACCCAGACATGCAGCCACTCAGGATCTGGTTCAGTGTGGGGCGAGTTAAACCCAAGCTACTTTAACAGAAGTAATGACGCCAGAGACACCGCCGGTCGCCCTCCATTGGGACTTGGCGTCCAGGACTCTTTCTTAGAGCGTTTCTTCGTAAAAAGGATTGCAAGTCGGTGAAGTAAGGAGTCATATCGGAATATTTTTTCCCAAACAGGGGATTAAGCGGCTTACTTATTTCGCATTTCGGTCATGGGGGTTGAATCCCTTTTCTACCCCTTCCCAGTGTTACGCGCTTAGATATATCATCCTATTGAAATCATTTCTCTCTAAATGCGTATTATGTGTTTCAGTTGAAAAATGTCCTCTTCATCCTCTGTTATTACGTTATATACAGAAGAACCGGCACTCATTAATAGTCAAAAACAGGTTAATTATAGAGCGGGGATATAAAATATTTTGGCGTGCCAAAAATTGATCTACCAGTATGTTGCTCTTCGGCCCAACATAACCCACTTATGGTCATATACATACTCTTTAATAACACGTCGATAGGATACATTAATCGCGTTTACAACAATTCTTCACACAATCATCATTTAATATTTCATGGAAACTTCCTATAACCAACAAGCAAAATGATTGTGTTCTCACTGAGGTATATTGAAACAAGCACCTTTTTTAATTTGCCGTGGAATTCCACTTATGTATGTATCTTTGTACTTAAATCTCATATGCTAATATTTTTTTATATGTCATAGAATACGTTCACTGCATGGATAATATTTTCGGTTAAGAAGAAAATATATTCCTCTAATGGGTACATATGAACCCGAATATGTAACCTTCTGGCGTTTCATATTGCACATTTCAATACCTTGAAATCAAACGGTCTTATGTCCAGCCAATCACACGGGGAGATCAGACCAGACGCTGTGCTGCTCCGTGGAAAAAAAGTTAAACATAATGAATTACTAAAAGGTGCCCACACCGACGGTGCGCTGCACCCTGCGGTGTGATGGACCCTTTTGAATCCATTTTCTAAGCAAAGCACAGGGAGGCGCAGCACAGCGTCCCGTGTGATCACCGTGTTGTGCGACAAATTCAAGAGAAGAAATAGTTGCGTCGTGTCTAGTGTGTGCTGGAGCGCTAGGCAGGAAAGACAGAAACAAAACAACAGGGCAATCCAAGGAGTTGTATTTTTCATTACACCACGTTATAAGTTCAAACAGTTTAACATCGAGTCACATTACCATTCAACCTCGTGCTCATGGCATTTCAGAGTCGCAAAGAAACTTTCGCGGTCTGTGAAATCCTGTACCAATTTAGCTACGTTTACCCGATACACATATCCTTTACCCGGGAAAAGGCTACAGGCCTAAGAGCTAGCTGCTGCTTGCCATTTGAGGCGCAGAAAGAGGGGTGATATCTAGCTCTCCCTGTATTAGTAAAACTATAATATTAGTCACAAATTTCTTGTCCTGTGCATTGGAGCAATTCGTAATGTAATTACCCTGGCACTAAACAGCACACGTTTGTTACAGCACAGCTACTTACGTATTGTACATGATTGTGTCCGGAAGCCACAGCTTGGTGGATGGAACACGTACCTCTTCCAGGCCGTTATAGTCGGCTGGATCCCATACCAGATACTCGTCTCTCCATCTCTACAAGGAGAACGCATGTGGTGACATAATGTAAAATTAAAATTTAAAAAATCCAGAATTTCGAAAGGAGAGTGAAATTATATCATCTGCGTCGGGCAATGTCATACCAAATTTGTTTTATCTCCGACCAATTTCTAAAGAAGAGCCCCAATTAGTGAAACTTTTACATGTTTATATCTGGGGTAAGGAAAAGACAGGAGCAAATACAATGTGCACGACTGGTAGGGGGAGATCCGGAACCCGTTTAAAAGTTGCCATTTATACTTGGGAAAAGAAAATTAATCCCTTCAACAGAAAATTTAAGCCCACTCCTGTAATATTTTGGTAAACAAGAAAGGTCCCCAAAATGGGAGCACTTGTAAGGTGGAAATCAGAGGAGATTTAGGTGAATTAATTTTCCAAAAGAAATCTGAGGACGTCTTGGGGCAGTGTGTAGGCCTACACATTTGGGCCACTAAGAATTTTGGATGACCCTAAAACTAAGCCTGCATGTAGACTCCCGTGCAGTTTTCGTCAAGGTTAAGACTTCTTTAAGACTCTGAGCCCTTGAGCCCCACACGAATCCTGGTAAAGAGACCTGGGGCCGATTTCACTAACATCAATTTTAGCGATCATCGCTAAGTCACTCGCTAATAAGAAATCATCGCTAATTGCGATAGCGATGGATTTTTGGTTTCACTAAACCCATCGCAATTAGCAATGTAAAAAAAAATTAAAACTTCCTTGACCAACGAGGATGATCGCTAAAAGTCCTGCAACCTTTGACCTTGAGCGGTAGACAAATATTAACATTGCCAAGCAGACGACAGCAAAAATGGCAAGTACACAGAACTGAAAAAAGGTGAAAAAATATGAAAAGGCCAAGTAGTCAGGAGGGAAAATGTATAAAGCAAAAAAGTTTGAAGCTTGTTCGAATAATTTCATTTCATTTGTGTTTTAGTGTATATCGGGACGGTAGGCGGCCCGGAAGTATTACAAAAAGTGTAGTTTGTATGTACTACACTACTAGTCCTCGAACAGGACTCTAAGTAAAAATCTCCGGTTTCGAAAAGCGTAGGGCTACGAATATTTGCACATTTGGGTGTATCGCATTGCTCCTCGTCGTTTGGTTTTGTAGCAGGGGTCCCAGGATGTTTATCACCCTCACTCATTACACCATTACGCGTGAGCCCATAGGCGTAGGAAGCGGGGATGGGCGGGGGGGCTTTAGCCCCGCAGCCAAAAATGTGAGGCCGGCGGAACTATGCTTCCGCCCCTCCCCCAGATCCAAGGACGAAAACCCGTTAGTTGTCTCTTTTGTAAGAAATGTCAAAAATTTGCAGTAATTTATATTAAAATTTATCCAAAATGATACACCAAATTACATCTAAGGACCCTCAAATATCAAAAAGAAAAAAATCCCCTCCCCCAAGACGGCGATCAGAAACAAGGTTCAGCCCCCAAGTCTCGAAAAGCTTCCGACGCCTATGTGTGAGCCTATAATATTTGTGCATTCTCTTATCATGCAGAGTAGGAGTCTAAAGGGTTCATCCGATCTCTGAAGATACGTTCTCTTTGCAATGCTCGAGCATTACTAAAATAGGTGAGCAACCATAGTGCTATGGTCGCAACTTTCTTGCCGAGAGGGACGAAGACGATGTGTTATGGAGGGCTTGCAACGCACAGAATGAGAAAATAGACTAAATGACGCGATGAGTCATTGCGCGTGACAATTTTTAGCGATAGATTTACCTTTTGCGTCTGCTAAACAGTCATCGCTAAAACTCATCGCAAACGACACAACTTAGCGATGAAAAATCGGTCGCTAAAGTTAAGTGAAATCGATTGCAAAAGTTGATCGCTAAATTGCGATGAATTTAAGGTTTAGCGATGGATATCGGCGTTAGCGAGGATCGCTAAACGTTAGTGAAATCGGCCCCTGGACCCAACGCTCTCTGAAAGAGCCCTTTGCACTTTCTCGGTCCATTGGCTCATTCTAGCCCTAAAGCATGCCAACGTCCAATTAATGCGCCTGTGTTGGTCTAAGAGACGGATTCATAGATACAATTTTCTTCTCCAAAAATGTTGCACATAAAACCTTTTCGTAAAATATTTTGCAAAGAATCTCGGTCCATACACTTCTGCTTCGAATTAATACACACTGATTGATACAAAATACGAAGAAAAGGTTTTGCCTTCATCTGTAGGCTCTTCGCCAGATAAAATGTTGGAAGGGACAAAATAGCTTCTGGGGGTATTTTCTAGGGGCGTGATGATGTATTTAGGCAATAGTAATGTCCTTTTTTGCGATTGTTAGGGGTACCGCGCCTTCGACTAGGGGCCTAATCCTCTTTGGATGTAATACCAGGGAGGCTGCATAATATCACCTCACTGGTAAAACTATACTTAAAACATTTAAAAGATTGTCCTCCGAAGAGAAATCACGGCATGGTCAATCATTGCACTGGCCTAAAAGGGGATTTATTCGTTCGCCTTTCTGCTTCAAAAGTCAAACAAAGTGAGACGAAAGTAACTTTACATCACCAAGAACAACGCAAGTTACATGATAAAATAGAAAAGACGGGGGCAACGGTGGAGATAGAGAATGGGTATGTATCCCACTTCAAAAATGGGTGGGTAGGATATGTGAAGTATAGCGTTGGACAAGGGTATTGTTTGTTTCAAAAATTTTGTGTGCGTTCGATGTTTTCAGAGATTCTGCAGATTTTGTTCAAAATTTCTCCAAAAAGGCGCTTCCCGGAGTTCCCGGCCTTCAGGGATAGCCTAGTTTTCTGTTAAAGATTCATACAGGTAAATAGAGAACTCCCATCAATTAAACCATAACACACGTAGTCTAAAAGTTGGAAAATGGGAAATTCATCCTCATCCTCACATTTGTTCTCTTCATTTTGTTTCATGGTAAGTATCTCAGAGATTTGATCATCTAGTCGGCAGACGCTGCATACAATAAAATTCAAATAAGCTGACATAAGAGGCCATCCTTCAGTTGAACTGCAGTTTCTTTCCTTAAGTATATCAAATCCACTCTCTTTATCCAACTTTTCAAATATTAGGTGTAAATTTTGACTGAACAAGGTACCTTAAAGTAATTATATTGTGCCAAATATGCTATCATGGGCCATAGCCTGACGAGATTCTGGAGGGGTGAAATAGCTTGGGGATATCTTTAGAGGAAAGAGATATACCAAACTGGTAAACCTTTATTTTCTGTGGGCTGGAAAAATTTTATAAGGTCTCGGCACCCCTTGGCACGTTGGCTACAAGCTAGCCTTTTATGTGATAGTTTTCTTTACATTTTTTCCATCCCCACCTGTCGGTCGTTTTCCATGCCCAAAACCCAGCAAATTTGTACGAAATTAAAAAAAAAAGGTTTTCACTCCTTAAAGGGCCACCGTTAAAGAAATCCTGCTCATATACCACCATCTATGACAGAGAGATTAGACATGGTAACAAATATTTTCGCTCGCTACAGTTTCTTGTCTTGTAGCATTATTGGCGGGTGTAGAATACTGTTTGTTATCCATGCAAATTATCCAAAGATCCAGAGAAATTCCAAACTCTAGCGAAAGCTAACATATCTTTAGTAAAAAAGGACATAACGGTCAAAAATAAAAAAAAAATACGCAGCGAGAAAGCTAGAGAACATAAAAGAAAACAGGAAAGGTACAAAATAAGATAGAAAAAACGGAAGGGATAGTAGTATTTTCATTAAGAACCGTATTTGCATTATTCAACAGT
Source organism: Holothuria glaberrima (assembly GCA_009936505.3). Taxonomy (NCBI): domain Eukaryota; kingdom Metazoa; phylum Echinodermata; class Holothuroidea; order Aspidochirotida; family Holothuriidae; genus Holothuria; species Holothuria glaberrima. The sequence goes on along the minus strand of WURT03157334.1, from coordinate 1,412 downwards.
TATTAGTTTACAATTGTTCTTAGGCCTAGAAATGCAGCCAGATAGGAATGTGAAGGATGGGGGGGGGGGTTCTTTCGTGGTCTTCCTGTGTCTACCAGCTAACAGCTGATCGAGATTCAGACGTGCTCTCGTGACAGAAACAATTTTTTGGAAAATTAATCATCTTAGTATAGAACCTGTATGAAATTTTTAACCTAGAAAATGATCCCTAATGCGAAGAAACGGCATGCACGTGTTATACTCATCAAGAGCGTCAACAGCTTTCCAAAAGTGGGAGGGACATGACCTTGACCAAACCTAACTCAAGCGCTCTTAGCGAAACCCAGTAAACTAAGAATTCGAAGTTACGTCCCAAGAAAAAATAGACTGCAGATGGTTTGTGGTGTAATCTGAGACATTTTCTATCCATTTTATTCCACTAAATGGTCGTTTCCACCATTTCGAGATAGATTTCATTGAATAAGCTTTCTGGCTATAGTTTCATTCATTAACTTCTATTTTGCTTCAAGTTTTGGAAAAAAGTAGGGGGAACGATATGATATCCCTTTTAAATGTGGGGGCGTATTTCCCCTTCCTTAAACTCTTGACTTCCATATCATACATAATGACCGTTACCAGAATGATAACATTATTTTGTGGCTAATTATTGTGGCGAAAACTCATTTCGGACAACTGAAAGTTACACCTCTAACCTTTAACAGGGACCGTGAATCAAGAGCCTATCATGAAGCAATAAAGTACTCGTAGCATGCTGTGCATGGTTTGAAATATATACTCGTCACGCAAACTTTTTCAAACATTCTGTTAAGAAAACTTCGTGCGTAACTTTAGGTACATGATGCCTGTTTTATAACATTTTTAAGCAATATGTTGTAATCGTCCACTTCTTTGGTTATACTACTCCCATTGCGTTTATTTTCTCCTTGTAACGAACTGTTTGTCAAGAGATTCCAACATGTTCAGAATTATGACAATTTTTGTGGAGTGCTTGGTGTGCTGTCAGCTTCAAGCGAGTATCTTTATTTTGTAATTATTCATAAAGCTTCGATAGATTTTCCCCTCGACCCCACCTGGGTGGTCCACACTGAACCACGTGCACTCCAGCTCCTAATGACCAGTGCAGTGGCGTCACAAGGGTTGTTTGAAGAGGGGACAAGTGACTCGAGGGGGCTCCCCCAGAGCCAGGTGCCCGGACTACCTGTTTGTTCGATCCAGTGGCGCCGCCACGAGTTGGTGATTGGGTGGCATCACATATGAAGTCAAACAAAGACATTATAAGCATAGACTCTAAACTTAAAATGGCGCGGTGACTCCTCATGGAGGCCAAACACGGACTATATATATATATATATATATATGGACAGAGCATATAGGCTAGGCTAACACTAATGTACGGTCACCAGTGCTAACAT